>SNQJ01S0017656.1:14114-27215 GCA_010110895.2 Picea sitchensis | reverse complement strand
GATCAATCATACCAAACTCTAAGACATGTAAAAATGTTTGTACCACTCCATATATCTCAAAAACCCAACCAACAAGACAAATCCCTCTAAACATGCAGTCCACAAATAGATGTGTAGTAGTCTCTACCCCTTGATTACACATAATATAGATAATAGGACCCACCTTATCTTGGTTCTGCAATATCTCCCATGTAAGAATATTGTTTATCAAATAAAGCCACACACAAACATTTGTTTTCAACGGTGCCTTATTTTTCCATATTTTGGTCCACCGCCATTTAACTACCTAATCATTATTCATCTGAAGGCATATGTATCCCAACCTAGCAGTGAGTGTCACCTAGCCTTGTTCTTTACCCACACCAATTCATCATAACCTTCTCTAATGTGGATGTGTTCTCTATTCGATTTAATAATGTAGGAGTTCCAAGTATTAATGTATGCAACCATCAATCCCAAATCCTATGCTATCAACCAACCATATTTCTAGATGTCAGTGGTCCCTAGATCCTCGGCCCAATTTAACATAAAATGACCTATATCTTATAGATGATTAATGATATCTTTTGGAATAAATAAATTATTTCCACAACCCATAATAGAATCCACATCAATCCTCACCTGAGTACCATCACCCACTTTCCAAGACAAATATGAACCTATAACGGGAAAGGATTGAACCAGTGCCTTCCAGTGATTGGAGACATTCTTGATGTTTTCCCTTTTACTATGGATCTAATCCAAAAGAGTACCAAGACCAATATATTTTTGTAGTATTATCCTCTTCCATAATATCTTCTTAGTGGTCATGTTCCATAGGGTCTTTTCATCCAAAGAGTAACCAAAAACAAGAATATTCTTGAGTTTGCACCCCACTCATCCTTAGGTTGGGATATCGTCTGTCATTTTTCAAAGTGATCTCCCAATATGTCAAAATTTCCTCTCTATAGGAGTTTAATGTAGATATTTTTTATCTTCTCCAATATGCCTTTAGGGATGTGAGCTAAGGAGTGCCACTAAATAGGTGTGGCTTCTAAAAACTTGATCAATGAGATTTTTGTGGGAAGAGTTATTTTCAAAGGTATTTGGAGAAACCACAGTAAAAGAATTCATTTGTCAACATTTCATATCCATATATGTATCCATATTCAGGACCCATATAAAAACTTATTTAACAAGTATAAGTCTCCCACCCCTAGAAAGCCACTAATTACACCAAAAACTAATTATTTTTTTATCTTGGCGAGTAACTGGGTTCAATCCTCCTTACCATATTCATTTGGTTTGATGTTATATCCAATTTACTTAAGTCCATTTAATTCTAGTAACCTAAAAGGGAAGTGATTCCTCAAGCTATATGACACTCTCCTCGCTATTTCACTGAAAAATATAGTAGACTTTTCTATATTCATCTCCATTCCCGTATTTTTACCATATAACTGTAGAATCTCCTTATATTTTATTCCCTATTTAAGAGATTCATTTGAGAATAATAGTACATCATCCAAAAATGAAAAATGTGTAATAAATTCATCACCGCCAACCTTGATGCTTTGAATGGTTTTATTAATCTTTTCTTTAGATATTTTCCCACTCAATGATCCATAAACGAGGGACTTATAACCCACTTTCTTCATCAACACAGATCCTCTATGGAACTGTATTTACTCTCTCCAATAAATGTTCATGATTGATTATATGTTCTTGTAACATTCCCTGACCCAACTGAGGAACATTGTAGTGCAGAAGACTCTTAAAATTAAAAAATTTACAGCTAATTCAATTTCATGTAGCTTATCAGCTACATATTACATACAAATTTAATTGTTGTCTATTACCATAAATTATATGCATCTACAACATGCTAAAATAGGCATTACATGCAGCTAATAAACCAACATAGCAGCATGTAAATTCTACTCAAATGCATATAATTCATTCACAACAATTTAACTCATATATACAAGACAAAAAACAAAGAAAACATTTATCTTTCAAATTAGTTGTGCAACCAGATGCTTGGGATGAATGTTTCACCCAAACATAGACATGTTGTTCCAAATATCAACAGTAAGTCACCCCTAAGTTGAGGCTAGTAATCCAAAAAATAGGGTGGTCTCTCATTGTCCACTCACAACTCAGAAATCTCACAACCCGTTGATATTCTCCTATGGTTATCCCGATTTTGAACCATCTCTCTTCCTCTTAACCTGCCCAACCCAAGGAATGTGCCCCTTCACTAATCTCAGTCCCTCGAGCATCCCATTCATTTATCAAGGCCTCTCTGGTATAGGTAACCATGAATCTCTCAGCTGGGAACTCAAAGGAACTTTCTATTAGGAAAAACTACCAAAAAATAGCAACAAACACTTGTTGTTATAGTGCAACTCACACAAGAGTTCACTCTTCAAACCTGACAACCTAACTCTTCAATATCCAGCTCCAAACTCTCCAAAAATGCTCCAGCATGCTCTAGAATTCACCCTCGATGGATTTTTCAACTCCAAGTTCTCTTTCTTTCTCTCTACTTGTTGTTCATGCCCCAAAAATTGATTGTGTAAAACTATTGTAGCTACCCATACAAATTTCCTTTCCTTTGGCTTCCTTTTTTGACTTACACACTTCTCCAATCTGATTGTACTCAACCCCCATGATCACAATAACTATGGGAAGTGACTTCTCACACCTACCTCTTCCATGCATTCAATGATTGGCTTTGGGCACACTCAATCCAAAAATAGAGATTAATACATAATGATAATAAAATTCAAGAATGTGGGTGAATTAATAGACATGGGTAATTCCCCCTTGGAGCCCCCATTGACCATTATCCTAGACTCTCCCCTCTCTTGTGGATTAATTCAACCCCCATCTTTGTCCATGTCCCATTAATAGCTAGTATCACATTTTATTATTAAGACATAGAAATACAATTTGCATATTACATTGCTTGGTCGTAGCCATATATTGTATCTACATTAAGCATTAATTAAATTGGGGATGTTACATTACCCCTCCCCTATAATTATACACCATCCTCGGTGCACACTATGTCGATATACATATATGAAAATTTGCATCACAATACTTAGAAAATAAAATTATGCACTTTCACAACTCCAGCAACAGTTCCAACCATAATCTTGTGTTCCTCTCCACTCGCCAACCCAAGGAATGCACCATTCATTTATCAGGACTAACCCAAGGAATGTACCATTATTTTATCAATATTAACCCAAGGAAAGAGCCATTATTTTATCAGGGTCCCCAATGCAATTGGCTAGGACTCTGAGATGTGGTTCCAGAACTCTAGTTGCTCAAAGTGGAGTCTTTCATTCAATTTTCTTCAAAATTGTCAAAAAATTGTCGGTATTCTTCCCGCATGTTTTCTTCATGCTCCCATGTAGCATCTTCAGGACTGTAGTAGGTCCATTGAACCTTTACCATCCCTATGGCATTATTCCTAAGCACTTCTACTTTATGTTCCAAGATGCGTACTAGTTCCACCCGGAAATCCCCTTCGTGTTCCACCTGCATCACATTCCAATCGATTATGTGGTTAGGTTCAACCACATATTTCTTTAATAATGACACATGAAATACATTATGCACTATCATGGATCCAGGCAATGCTATCATGTATGCAGGTAATGCTAACATGTATGCAACTGACCCTGTCTTTTCTAATATTTCAAAAGGTCCACAATATCTTGTAGCTAACTTTAGGAAACTTCCTAATCTTAGAAAACTTATTTTCACCTTCACTTTTAAGAACACATGTTCTCCCACTTTGAAATATCTAAACACTCTATTCATGTTTGCATAATTTTTCTGCCTTTCCTAAGAAACCTTTAAATTCTACTTGATGTTTGTCATTTTCTCTCCCATTTCCTTTAACAAATATGGACCAACAACTTCTCTACCTACTGGATTATCCCAACTCACTGGCATGTTACACTTTCTTCCATAAAATGCTTCAAATGGACTCATTTTCAAGGAGGTATGATACCCATTATTGTAAGCAAATTCAACTAAATGAATATAATCTTCCCACTTTTATGGTTGGTCCATCACATACATTCTAATAATGTCCTCAATTATTATGTTAGTCCTCTATGTTTTCCCATTGAACTCTGGGTGATATGTTGTACTAAGATTTAGATTTGTCCCAAAGCCTTTGAACAAACCCTTCTAAAAATTCAAAGTAAACTTTGGATCTCTGTTTAAAAATATTGCCTTAGGCACCCCATGTAGTCTAGCAACTTCTTTCATATAAATTTTTGCAATATGTTTTGCCTTGTGTGTGGCCTTCACTGGAATGACATGCACTTCCTTAGTCAATTTATCCACCACCACCATGATGGAATAATGTAGCTTCACTGTTTTGGGCAGCTTTGTAATAAAATCAACTGTAACTACTTCCCACTTCCACTCCAGAATGGGAAATGGCTATAAAAAAACATTTTGGATGCCTATGCTCTATATTTACCTTCTGGAAGTCTAGACACTTAGCCTTCCTTGTTCATTCCTAGCCAAAAGTATTGTCTTCTTATAGCTGAAATTGTCTTCTAATATCCTAGGTTCTTGGCATATGGCACATTATTCATTTCCTTCAAAAATACATTTTTCATCTCATTGGAATTCGACACATATACTTTACATTTGTACATGATAATTCCATCTTATTTCATCTCATAATAATTAAACTTCTGCTGAATATTACCTTCTTGTAATGTTTCTTTTATTTTTAGATATTGTTGATTTGATTTTGTTGCTACAATAATTTGATATTTCATATCAATTATGTACATGTTGATGGCTGCAATATGCGACTCATGAGCTCTCCTTCCAAGTGCATCAGCCAGTTGATTTTATTTTCTTTTTATATGTTTTATTTCAAAGTCGTATTCACTAAGGAATTCAAGCCATCTAGTTTATCTTGCATTAATGTTGGTTGTCCAAACAAATGTTTCAGGCCACAGTGGTTTTTCATTAGCTCAAATTTCCTCCCCATGAGATAATGTCTCCACACTTTTAATGCATGTACAATTGTTTCTAATTCCAGTTCATGGGTACAATAATTCCTCTCACGCTCCTTTAATTTTTTGGACTCATAGCACACCACATGATCCTTTTGAATAAGGACTCCATTGATCCCTTCCTTGCATGCATCAATGCACACAAAAAAGAATTCATCTAGATCTTCAATCTTCAATATTGATTCACTTGTCAAAATGTCTTTCAGTTGTTGAAATCTTTCTTCACACTTGGAGGTCCTTTCAAATTTCACTCCCTTCTTTTGCAAAGAAGCGATTGGATTCACAAACTTTGAAAACCCTTTGGTAATAACCAGCAATACCCATGAATTATCTAACCTATATGACATTTCTTAGTGTTGTTCATCCTCTAATGGCCTCTATATTATTAGGATCAACTGATATCCCCTCTTCTAAAATGATATGCCCCAAGTAGTGAATCTTATTTTGATAAAATATGCACTTACTTAGCTTAGCATACAATTTATTATTTCTTAGAACTTGCAACACCATTCGTAAATGTTCCTCATTCTCCTCTTCTAACTTAGAGTAGATCATTATATATAGGAACATAATTACAAATGTGTCCAGGTACTCCTTGAACACTCCATTCATCAGACACATAAAACAGCTGGGGCATTTGATAATCCAAATGGTACTATCATGAATTCATAATGCATGTATCTTGTCCTAAATGTTGTCTTGTTGATGTATTCTTCCTTAATCCTCACTTGATTATAGTCTGATCTCAAGACAATATTGGAAAATATTCTTCCACCTTTTAGTTAATCAAACAAATCATCAATCCTTGGCAAAGGATATTTTTTTATTTATAGTGACCTTATTCAATTGTCTGAAATCAACACATAGCCTTAAGGTTCCATATTTCTTCTTTACAAAGAGAATTGGGGCTCCCCAAGGTGACACAGTTGGGCATATATACCCCTTATTTAACAATTCTTTGAGCTCCATATGCAACTCTTTCAATTCGGGTATGCCCATCCTGTAAGGTGTCTTGGACACTAGGGAAGCTCCTGGCACAAAATCAATAGAGAAACCAATGTCTCTTTTTGGTGGTGGTCTTGGGATTTATATAAAAAATCTTCAAATTCCCTCAAGACCGAATGTTCTTCAATGCTTTCCACTTTATCTTCTGTTTCCTCTTCCATATGGGCTGCAAAATATGACATCCCTTCTTGAAACTCTTCTTCAACTGCATAGCTGAAATTTCTCTAACAGCTGCAGGTCTTAGGATGCCTTAAACCTTTCCTTGCTACCCTTCTTCATCAGTACAAGTGATTATCTTATTGTAATAGTCTAGGACAGCATGGTGTCTTTCCGACCAATCCATGATAATTAGGAAATCATATGAACCTAGTGGTATGATGTTTACATCTACCTTTGTGTTGAGTTCATTCATGTCTATTAGACAATATTTAACCAACTCACTGATTTTCCTCTTAGCTTCGGTGGCTAATTTGTAACATCCATGTTTTCAAAACCCAAACTAGTGATATGTATCGTAGATATAGTATAGGGTCGAGAGACAAAGCTATGTAATATGTAAATGATGTAAATTGAAAATAATGAATAAAATGAATCGCCAGCTGGAGATGGACACGAATGGAGATTTGGGGGCTAAGTATCCACAAGAGAGGGAAGGGGTCCAAGGGGGAGAATTACCCATGTCTATTAAACCAAAACCCATTTTTCATTTCCTTCTAAGTTATCCTTACCATGAACCTTCCATTAGTTGTTGAGTGTTATAGAGCCAAATCATTGAATTCATGTAAGAGGGTTGGTGTGAGAGTCACTTCCCATAGTTATTGAGAGCATGGGGGCTGAGTACACTCAACTTGGGGAAGAGTGCAAGTCAATAAATAAAGAGAAAGAGAGGAAATTCATATGGGTAGGAGACTAGATTTGCACATTCACATTTTTTCATAGAGATCTATTTTTACATGGAGTTTTATGGCCAACAATGGAGTTCTGAGTGTGGGAGATTGAAATGAGCTGTTGTGGGCATGTTTGGATTCTCTGTGGATCTGTAATATCATGGAGAAAGAGGCTGAGTGTCTGGGAGTAGTGAGATATTTCAAATTCGTCAAGGAACCATGTGTTTTGGATGCTGGGAAAAAAATTTTGCAACTGTGGAATTCTTGAAGTCCCAGTAAGAAGAATTCATGTCCAACCTGTGTTGGAAGCCATGGAGGGGAGTGGAAATTCCTGAGGGACTGTGAGTAGTGAAGTGTGTTGGTGGATTGGAATTATATGAGAGTTTAACTGTTGAAAGGGGGGCATTATCCAGTCGTAGGGACCTTTGTCTCTTGTGGATTCATATCCCCATCTTGGGGGTGTCTTACTATTAAGAATTGGAACAACAAGGCTACGATTGGGAGGAATGTTCGTCCTCTACAACAGGTTTCACATTTTATAAGATAAGTATTGTTATTTGATGTGTTTATGCATGTATAATGCTAATATAGTTGTTGTGCAATTCACTGTGAAATATAGTTGGTTATTATTTCTTGTTCTGAGAAGAATGATGCATTTAATTCCCTGTTTATGTGTATGTATTTAGTTGTTTTTGTGTACAATAAGAGTAATTATATTTACGATTTTATTGAGTATGGACAGTTGAATGAACTTGAATTTCATGTTGTGTGTTATTTTCAGCATTTAAATTTAGCATCAGAAATTTTATGGGGTTATTTTAACAAGTGACGTGACCTAGTTGGGGGTTGAGTACGTTACAATATGGTATCAAAGCTACTGGTTCAACATTGGACCCATATGGGCCAAGAACCAGTGAGAATTTGGGTAAAATTCCTTGTTACATATTTGTTTGTAATGAACTTGGGGGAAAACAAAGAAAAATTTGAGGGAAATCCCCAAATTCGTGAGAAAATTCAGGTCGAATTTTCCTCACAACCATCAAAGAATGGTTTAATAGAGTAAATATGCAAAGTAGCAAAGTTAATTTCAACTTGGAAGGTTGAAATTCAAGTTTTAATGGTCGTTGTAGTGTTTTACAAAGTTCAGTGAATCAACAGCCAAGATCGTATTTGATCTCGAAATCAATGTTCAAGATTCACTTTAATAATTTAAAAAAAAAATTGTAAAGTTTCGGTCCTTTGGAAGGTTGAGTAAATCTACAGTCGAGATCTCTTTTCGGTGTTTGCAAAGGGAGAAAACCAATGGTCCTAATTAGTTTCGGAGGTTGGAAGAAGGAAGTTGATCGATGGTGAATATATTCTTGGCTTGAAGATTGAAGTCTTAGATTTGTCGAGGATTTTGGTCGAAAATTCTAAGTGTTGGAAATTCTACAAGAGAGAGGGTCAACGACCGATGGTCAGGTCGGCCGAAGTGGCAAAGAGTTGGTCCAGCCAAAGGAAGTGGTCAATGGTTCGATGGTCGGGCGTCGGTCGATTTCAGCATAGTCTTTTTTAATGTGTAATAGAAATGGTTGATGGGACGATGGGTTGATGATCGGGCGTCGGTCGAATTCAACTGAGAATTTTTAAATGTGCAAGAAAAATGGTCGATGGGTCAATGTTAGGTGTCAATCAATTCAGTGAGGTGATCAGGTCATCTAAGAGAAATGGTTGATGGTCGATGAAGGGAAGAGGTTGATGATGTGTCATCCCACGTCAACATCCACGTGTCATGCCACATCTATCCACATGTCATGCCAAATCATCTAAGTTGACACCTCATGATGAAATTTTATGCCACGTCCACATCCATGTGTCATGCCACTTCATCCAAGAAAGGATCAACGGTTGATGGTCAGGTCAGGTGAAATGATGAGGAGTTCATCCACTAATAGGGGATCATCGACAATCGATGGTCAATGTAAAAAGGTGTTGCAAATAATATTCCAAGGGGATGGGTTGATGGCCAATGATTGAGTAGACCATTTTAATAGGGTGGTGTGAATCGGTTTCCAACAAAATGGGTCGACAACCAATGATTGGGTCGACAATTTTGGAAAATTAGAGCTTGGATCAATGGTCCAGATTATTTCAGACTAGCGATCGATGGTGGAAATACATCTACGGGCATTTGGAAGGTTTATCATATCAATGATTGATATTTCCACGCGATTTGAGATTGATGGTTCAAATTTAAGGATTTTTAACATAATAAAACAGTTAATTTTGTATGAAATTTTCTGAAATTTTCATATTTTTGAAGGTCATTAACTTGAGGGGCATTTTTAAAGGCCTAAACAACGTTTTTAGCCAACCAAAACCCACGAGAATCTATTGTACCAATGTACACTCTATTTTTGCAGCTCAAATAAAAGGGATTGAGGAGAACTTTCCAATGAGCTAAATTGTTTGCAAAACAGAGCTCGTATGAGAGTTATAGTCAAAACAGTAAGGGTAAAATTTTGGCACTAGTTTACTTCCAAAGGGCATAACTCATTGCTCAGAAGTTAGTTTGGGGCACAAGAGCAGTATATGGAAATATTATGAACCATAGAAGACAACCATGGAGCCACATTTAGGATATGGGTATGTAAAAATGTGTTGGGAGAGAGAGAAGCCACATGTAGCATACAAGGATAAATTGGGTAAAACAATCAAATCTTCTATGGGCCATAACTTTCAGCTTGGAGATCGGATTTGAGAAAACTAAATGATTGGAAAAACATTGATGATTAGAAGACATTTGTCAACCTAGAATTTTGAACTTGACAATAAAGTATTGTCATAAATTAATAAAGTAAATTTGTAGCAGTGACAAAGTGGAAATTGCAACATGTGGGTGGTGTAATGTTTCACTCAAAACTTTGAATGAGGAATGAGTGCAGGCATTGGAGAGTTGTTTCAGAGAATAATGTGTATAAGGAATCGTATTTTGACTTGGGGAATTGTGTTATTCATAAATTGATGTGAAGAATAACCTGTCATCTAATTAACAAATATTTTTCAATATGCTTAGTTCTAACAACAATTATTGCATGCACGTTCTTGTAGA
Source organism: Picea sitchensis (assembly GCA_010110895.2). NCBI lineage: Eukaryota > Viridiplantae > Streptophyta > Pinopsida > Pinales > Pinaceae > Picea > Picea sitchensis. The sequence continues at coordinate 17,193 of SNQJ01S0017656.1, read as the reverse complement.
ATTAAATATACAAACCTTAGTTACTATATGAGAAATAGAGATATGGATGATTCACAAGGGTCTTGCAGCCATGAATAAGAAATCATAGGTCTACATGTTAGCATGGGTAATGTTGATACTAGGTCTAATGGGAGAAGAGACAAGCAGGAGCATGTAACTGTGAGAATCCTGCAAAAAGAAGTGCAGAGATATAGAGTCGATAATGAAAGGATCAGGATAGATAAAGAGGAGATACTACAAATCCTAAATATGTTGTAGAAGAAAGTCAACAAATATTCAAGCACAAGGCAAGAAGTTAGTGTCGGGCAAGTGGAAGTGTTTAGGTCTCATGATAAGAGGGATGATCATGGAGGATCTAGATGATCAAGGAGTATTAGTAGGCATAAATGTCATCATTCCCTAGGTCACTCAACTAGAAAAACATATGCACATTCAAAGTCGATAAGCATCCCAAGTATATATCCTATTAGGCATCAGAGAAGGAGACATGGGTCATATAGCTTGCAAGGGGAACTGAGGAAAATCAAGACAACATCATTTGATGGAAAAAACAAGAAAGGAGAAGATGTGGAAGCATGGTTGATGGGACTGCAATCATTTTTCAAGGATAAAATTTAGTTTGATGAGCCTAAGAATTTAGAAGAAGCCATAAGAAAGGCTAAGTATATGTATGAGTAGAATAGAGGAAGGCCATATTTTCAAAAGACATGGGATGACAAGAAGAAAGGAAAGATGGATCAAAGGAAGAAAGGATTCAAACCTCCTTTCATAAGGAATGGACACTATGAGTTTGTAGTTGTGCATTTTCGATTGACAAATGCACCAGATACATTTATGTGTCTAATGAATGGGGTGTTCAGATATTTTCTGGACAAATTTTCCATTATATCCTTGGATGATATTCTCATCTATTCCAATACAGAGGAGGAGCATGCAAAAAAATTGAGGATGGTGCTACAAATGTTGAGAGAGCACAAATTGTATGCCAAATTCAGTAAATTCACTTTTATCAAAAGAAGATCCATTATTTGGGTCACATTATTTCAGAAGAAGGCATAGAAGTGGATCTAGAAAATATTGAATCAATCAAGAGTTGGTCAATGCCAACAAACATTTCAGAGGTTAGATCATTCATGGGTCTAGTTGGTTACTACAAGAGATTCATTGCAGGATTCTCCAAAATTGCACACCCAATAACATCTTTTCAAAAGAAAGGAGTAAAGTTTGAATAGAGTGCTAAGTGTGAAGATAATGTCCAGTGCTTGAAGGATTTATTAACTAGTGCATCTATCTTGAAATTTGCAGATCTAGATGAGGATTTTGTTTTGTGCGCGGATGCATGCAAGGAAGGGCTCAGTGGAGTCCTTATGCAAAACAGGCATGCAATTTTTTATGAGTCCAAAAAATTGGAGCATGAAACAAATCATGTCACACATGAATTAGAGTTGGAATCCATAGTACATGCTTTAAGAATGTGGAGGCATTACCTCATGGGAAAAAAAATGAATTAAGGATAGACCATAGTGGCCTGAAATATTTGTTTGAACATCCAACACTAAATGCTTGACAAACTATATGGCTGGAATTTCTTAGTGAATACAACTTTGACATCAAGCACATAAAGGGAAAAGAGAACAAACTGGTTGATGCACTCAGTAGAAGGGTTCATAAAATGCATGTTACAACCATTAGTATGTACCAGACAGTTTTAAAATATAGAATTCTAAAGGTCGTAATAGTAGATCAACATTATGTACAAATCAAAAAGAACTTACATCATAATGATATACAAAAAAAATATAAGGATTATAAGCTGGAAGAGGATGGGATCCTCTTATTTTGGAACAGAGTTTTATGTTCCCAATTCTTGGTAATTGAGAAATTTGATTCTAAAGGAGATGCATAATGTACCATATGTTGGACATCTAGGATATAATAAAACTATTACAGGTTCAAGAGGCCAATATTTTTGTCCTGATATGAAGAAAGATGTTATTGATTATTTGGCAAGATGCATGGAATGTCAGAAAGTAAAGGTTGAGCATAGAAATCTAGCGGGATTGCTATAGTCATTTCCCATTCCTGTTTGGAAATGGGAAGTTCTTACTATAGATTTTATTACCAAATTTCCTAGGACAACAAGGAAACATGATTCCATCATGGTAGTGGTGGACAAACTCACAAAATCTCCTCATTTCATTCATGTGAAATTAACTCATAAGGAAGTCAATATTCCATAAATTTATATGAGATAAATTGTTAGGCTACATTATGCACCCAAGGAAATAGTGTCATATCAAGATCCCAAGTTCACTTCCAATTTTTGGAAGGGGTTGTTTAATAGATTTGAGACAAATTTGAAATTCGGTACAACATATCACCCAAATTCAAATGGGTAGATAGAGAGAATTAATCGGATAACTGAGGGTATGTTGAGAATGTATGTAATGGACAAGCCTTATAGGTGGGAGGACTGTATCCATTTAGTTGAGTTTGCCTAAAATGATGGGTATCAATAAGTATTGAAGATGAGTCTGTTTGAATCATTATATGGCAGAAAATGAAACACAACAACAAGTTGGGATAACCCAACAGACAGAGTCTTGATCAGACCCGAGTTGTTAAAAGAAATGGAAGAACATATGATAAAGGTCAGGCAGAATTTGAAAGTTTCACAAGATAGGCAGAAGATATATGTCGATAAAAAGATAACAAATAGAGAATTCAAAGTGGGAGAGAATGTGTTTTTAAAAGTTAAATCCAAGAGAAGCTCATTGAAATTAGGAAGTTTCCCAAAGTTGGCAGTGAGATATTGTGGGAATTTTGAGGTCTTAGAAAAGATAGGATTGTTTGCATACATGTTATCGTTATCAATATCCATGAGAATTCATAGCATGTACATGATTCTTATCATGTGATTGATTGGAATGTCATTAAGGTGGAACATGAAGGATATTTCTAGGTGGAACTAGTGCGCATCCTGGACTGGAAAGTCAAAGTGCTCAGGAATAAAACCATCATCTTGGTAAAGGTTCAATGGACCTGTTATTGTCTTTTAAGCCCTAATATTGGCTCATTA
>SNQJ01S0017655.1:146848-175707 GCA_010110895.2 Picea sitchensis | reverse complement strand
GACAAGGCTTCTAGGGTTATTAGCCAACTCATTAGGGTTTCTCTTGCTTTCCGGAGTCTTCTATTCTCGTCAGGTTCACACATGGGGGTAAATACCTCCCGTAGCTACCATAATATTAACATGAAGGTGCCTGTTCTTTTTGTATTTTGGAAAGTTCCATATTTTTTATTGTTAGTATATGCGCTATACTTATTTATAGCAGTTGGACTGGTGATGTAAAAATTATATTTCCTTAATATAATGTGTTAATTTTCTTTTGTAAAAGATAGATATAGTATAAGACCATGGTGACTTCATATATATCAATATTAAAAGAAATAAAGAGATTCAATGTGCATAAATTTTGTGTATGGGAGTCTAAAATGATTAGCTAGGTGTTCTACAATTCTGTATAGGGAGATATTGTGTTAGTATTATGTTAGATAAATTTACATTAAGAAATATTAAAGTCAACTTAATTAAAAAAGTAAACAATAAAAAAAGTAAACTTAATTAAAAAATAATTATTTAGTTGAATTGATCTTAAATTTTACACTTTAACATTGAAGTAAAACTGCTTGGAAATTAGGGTTTTCTCAACGTAGGGTTTATGCACACTGTATGCGCTTCCTATGGCAGTGTCATCCCTCCCCTCTGCAACAAACACCACTGCACAAAATGAGCTCTTCTTGCTAGTATTGTCCGCACAAAATGACTTTAGACAGAGGGGTGAAAAAACCCTCATACCAGAATGTGGTGGCTAATGAGATGGATGGTGTCAGAGAACACTTGCTGGAAGAAGAACAAAGTAATGGAAAAAGTATGGATACAGAAGTCGAGTCATCGCATCCAAAATCATCTCGGAACTAGGTAGCGGGTAAATCCATCCCACAAGCACCAACGACACCAAAATATGTAATAAAATTTACCAGGGTAGGAGAACATATGTCGTTCATGAAATACCATGCCTTGATTGGAAATTTTTTAGGGATCTGGCCTTCAAAGAGAGATCTCATAAAATGAAGCAAACACTGGTGGAACCTGAAAGGGGACTACGAATTGCAACTGAGTTCCAAAGGCTTCTTCACAATCATATTCTACAACTTGGAGGAAAAGGACATGTTTTTTGAGAATGGTCCATATTTCTATAACTCAGTGAGGCTTTAACTGCGCTTTTGGACAGATCATCTCAGCCTAGAGAAGGAGGAATTTTCATGAACCCCACTCTGGATCTATTTGTATTCCCTCCCCCAGGAAATCTGGCTAGAGGAAATATAAACGGGCATTGACAACATGCTAGGCAGATACGTCAAATATTCAGAGGCCATGAATCACATAAAATACACTTCCTATGCTTGAATATATGTCTACATGAATATATTGAAATCCCTCCCAATATCGGTTACCATAAAATATCAGGATGAATATTGGACACAAACCATAGACTATGAGCACATCCCATTCTGGTGTGGAAAATGCCATGAACATGAGCATCTCTTCAGGTAATTCCCTTTCAATTCCCCAACACAGCCAATAATAGAGGAAGCATAGCAAGATGGGTTCACCCAGGTGCAAGGGTGCAAAAAAAATGCAACAAAAAAAACAACAACAACAAGTAACAAACAAATCTTGACTAAAAATTCCTTTGATTCCCTCGATAAGCTACCATAAGTAGAAGAGGTGGAAAAACCACACAAAATGAAGGAAAAAGGTAAGGGAACTAGCAAGGATAGGAAAAACCTCAAGCCAGTCCTAGAGCAGCTCCCCAAAAAAACCCACCAAACCTATGCTAAAACAACAACAATCATAGTCCAAGAGGATGGCGACATCATAATGCAGATAGATAAAAATGAACTTACAGACATTGACCTAGATGATCTAGAGGATGCATTCAACTGCAAATAACTATAATCCATTCCAGTAGAAAAAATCAAGAAAATACATAAAGTCTTCATCGACTCCATAGCTGGAGCCACCTCACGACTTGGTGTACAACTGGAGCTTGACCTAGATCCCAAGAGAAACCCAAAATAAAGCAAGAGAAGAGGTATAAATACAACACAACATCTCACCAAAGAGGTAGGCAATTTAAATATCAACTCAGGGAAAATACAACGCCTCTCAGAAGGATTTTTCCACCCCCCACAGTTAATTATGATGAATACCATCACTTGGAACATAAGAGGTCTCAATAGAAGATCCAAGAAAAGGATTCTTCGAAACAATATTCAATCGAAAAATATGGATATTGTACTACTTCAGGAAACAAAAAGTGCGAGAAGTATCATAGAGGAAACCTTCAAAAGATGTTGGAGGCACTGCAACTTCACCCATATTGAATCTAGAGGGGAAGGTGGAGGACTAGCCATTCTCTGGAATCCAACCACCATTGAACTGGAACCAACCTTTTCAATGGTGGGAATTCTTACAGCTAAGTATAGAGTCACAGGATCAAGTAAAGCATGTGTCCTAACAATTGCTTATGGTCCTCAACTTAACCAAGAAAAATAATACTTCATCAATAGTTTGGCCTACATCAACACTCTTCGGGGACAATATCGATGGATATTGAGGGGTTAATTCAACATCATCCTCAACTTAGAGGAAAAAAATGGAGGCACAAAATGCTTGGAACAAGATAGTTACAAGTTTAGGCATCTCATAGACAACCTTAACCTAATCTATATAGAGACTAGGAATGTCCCTTACACTTGGAATAACAAGCGCACAAAGAATCAACGCATCTCCAGTTGCCTAGATCACTTTTAATTTTGGAGAACATAACTCTTGAAGGACCAGTTATTGAGGCAAACATACTGCCCAAATTCAGCTCATACCATTGGCCAATCCAACTCTGGGTGGACATTGTGGAAACTCCAAAGTTCAAACCCTTCTGCTTCGAGAAATTATGGCTAACCCATCCAAACTTCCAGGAACTCTCTCGAACTTGGTGGGCCAATGTAGAAGTAGTGCATGGGATGCAAATGTATAAATTCCAACAATGCCTGAAGAAATTCAAACAACAACTACGTAACTTGAACAAAAAAAATTTTGGGAACATTTTTCTAGCCAAAAGACCTAGAACAACACATGGAGGAGGTACAATGAGATTCCATGGTATCGCGCTACTAGGAACCCTTACTACAGGAAGAAACCACCCTGGAAAAAAAGCTTGAGGAAAGTAAAAAACAAGAGGAGATCCTATGGAGGAAAAAATATCAGGTCCAATGGCTCAAGGAGGGGGAAAAAATACAAAGTTATTCCACTGATCCATGATCCACAGAAGGCATATCAATCACATAACAAAGCTTGAGGACTCACAGGGTAATACTCTCATTGACCATGCAGACATAGAAGGGTAATTGGTAAGATACTATAAAGAACTTCTCTCAGAAGCACCGATGAACAAGACGTCAGCCATCAAAAAGGTCACTCGGCACATCCCCACCCTAATCACTACAGAGTAGAACACATCCCTTATGAGACCGATCACGCAAGATGAAGTAGACCAGGCCATTGAGGAAATGTCATCGTATAAATCCCCAGGACCGGACGACTTCACCACATATTTTTTCAACTACTATTGGTCGATGGTCCGCGAAGAGGTTTTCCAACTTCTGTATTTATCCAGAACCTCAAAGAAGGTGCCCTCTTCTCTTAATGCCACTTTTCTTACTTTGATTCCTAAAGACGATCTTGTTACCAACCCGAAGCAATTTTGGCCAATAATGCTTTGTAACGTCATATACAAGATCATAACAAAAGTCATAGCTGTCAGGATCAAACCTATACTCCCTTGCATCATCTCTATGGAGTAGTCAGGTTATGTGGAGGGGAGACACATCATGGACAATGTTATCCTCGTGCATGAGGTCATCAACTCTCTCGAGATTGCCCGCACACCAGGTATGCTCATTAAAATTGATGTTTCTAAATCCTTTGACAAGATAAGTTGGAACTACATGTACTCGATTCTCTCAGCCTTTAGGTTCAATTTGGACTGAATAGAATGGATCATGGAACTCACCACTTCTTCTTTCTTCTCCATCCTAGTTGATGGAGTTCCCTTGAAAAATTTCTTCCCCCCACGAGGCATTCGACAGGGAGACCAAATCTCACCTTTCCTCTTTGTGATCATGGTAGAAGGAATGACAAGGTATCTCTTTGCCTCAATTGTCGATGGAACCCTATAAGGCCTCTCTATTTATGGGCTCCAATCAGTTGTTTCCCATAGCCAATTTGTTGATGATACGTTGCTCCAGAACACCCCCATTGCCAGGGAAGCGACCGATCTTCCCACCATACTGTCAAACTTTAGAGAAGCCTCTAGAACCATCTTCAATATGGAGAAGTCAAAAATCTTCTTCTTCAACATGCCAACAACATTTGAATGACACATCTCTCGTCTCTTGGACATCCTCGGGTGCTCCCTTCCATCCAAATACCTTCGCCTTCCCCTCACGGACTCAGTAGCTCGCAACACCTCCTAGAACTCCCTTCACCTTTCAATATCTAATCACCTCAGCTATTGGACCTTCAGAACACTTAACACCCTTGTGAGGCTTATCTTCCTCAAGTTGGTTCTTCAAGCCATCTCAACCTACATGTTCTTGGCCCTGGCGACACCAATAATTGTCATAAAAAGCATAAGGGCCCTTTAGAAGAACTTCCTATGGAATGGCCATAAAAAACGAAAAACTTAGGCTTTAGTCAGCTCAGATAAGATTTGCAAACCCACATCCCTAGGGGGATTAGGGCTCTGTGACCTCAGAAAACTGAATAATGTAATGGGAGTGAAAATCTGGTGGTGAGGGCTCAAATATCCTCATGTAATTTGGGTGCAATTCTGGTGGAAAAAGTACACTATGGGCCTGCAACAAGAAGAACTCATAAGGATTGATGATCATATCCAATGCTCCAACATTTGGAACGTAGCATGGTGCAATCCCCCACTCATTCAGAAGCATGCTTTCTGGGAAGTAAGAAATGATCATAGTGCGTAGTTCTTGACAGATGCCTGCCAACAACTCCCTCCCCTGCAATTACTGGAAATCCTATCCCCTTATCAGACCTACCTTCCGAACCCAAAAAGTATCAAAGTGATTGACCTATGGCTTACCACCCAGCATAATACCCCCTGGCATAGCTGGAAAGTGCTACCTTAGGATCTTCATCTACAAGACAATGTCAAAATGCAACCTTGGAAAGAAACATTGGGTTACAGGAAAATCCGCATCAGTAGGGATAAGGATATACTTTGTTGGGGGTTCTCAACTACATAAAATTTCATGATCAAGGAGGCCTATAAGATCCAAGAGAACTTACAAGCACATTAAAAAGATCACATCTGGCACATAATCTGGAAGACCAAACTTTGGCCAAAGGTTTCTACCTTTCTATGGCTCCTGGTCCAAAATAGGCTCCTCACCTGGGACAAATTAAGAAAAAGGGGCTTTATAGGCCCCTCAATTTTCCATCTTTGCAGCAGGAAGAAACGATGGAACACTTATTCAATCAATGCCACTTCAACAATAAAATTTGGGACCAAGCCACTATAACCATGACGAAAACAAAGCACGATACTACTAGCATCCCAAACAACTTAAGAAATTGGGGCCCTAGGGATTATCAAAGTACGATTCTAAACGGAATCTGGAAACTCCTGCCAGGGTTTATCATTTGGAAACTATGGAAAGAGAGAAATAAGCACATCTTCCACTCTTAACCCTCCTGCCTCTCGAATGTTTCAGAAAAAATCACTAACAACATTTGGGAAACAATTAAAATTCATCCTTGGAATCCAGAGGACTTCTGAGATACCCCTGTGGAATTAAACATTCTCGCCACTTGGAAGAAATTCAACCCAAGTCTGCATCTCAGTCTCCCCAACCCATCAGTGCCTAAATCTCTCTCTTCCACTTTTTGTATTTTCCCCCTTTCAGGGTTCTGGAAGATAAACTTCAATGGAGCCTCCAAGGGTAATCCAAGACAGGTTGGCTACGGAGCAGTCATTAGAGACAACAAAAGGAAAATCAAATTCCTCAAAGAATGATTTTTGGGGCATGACACAAACAAATCAGCTGAGCTTTGGGGCCTCATAAAAGGCCCCTAACTAGCCCATATTCTTAACTTGTAGCCCCTAATTCTAGAAGGATACACACAACTTATCATCTCTCTAGTGACCAAAGTTCTCCAAGGCTCAGATCTAGAAAAAATAACTCCTAGATGGTGCCTCACATGTCCTCCCTCCCTCCTACAATATTCACTACTTCATCCCTTAAATATAATTCCGTGACACGTCAAAATGGAGGCCAACAAAGTAGTTGACCAACTAGCCAATGAAGGTGTCAACACCCAAGTAGAGATCCTCATTTTAAAACCACAGATCAACAAGACTCAAAGCTCCTACATAAATGTCAAGAACTGGCTCTATAGGAGTGCCTCTCCCTGGATGGAGTGATACATGGGCCACATGGGCCACACATGTCGTTGGACGAGGCAATCACGAGGGCAGTTAAAGCCTCTCACCAATACCCTCCCCCCATGGCCAGTCAGGATGGCTCTCATGCTTAAATGCTAAGGATTAATGTGTCAGTCCTTAATGGAATCCTGGGCTTGACTCCTTAGCTTTAGTACAATCCTTGAGATCTCCATCACACCAGCACTAATGGCTACCAGATCCATCAATGCCGCAACCCTCCTGGTCTTTTCACGATGTGGGAAATGTTATATGGGGTGTTTGAGCCTGGAGCCTAGCATTCTGTTGTTGATCCTACCCCAAGACTCAGCTTGCTCCTACAATTTTTTCACTCATTTGGTTCCCTGTGCATCCATGTTAAGAGAATTGGGCAAGCCCAAGCGAGGGTTGTCCTATTACAATAGATTTGGATGACATAACCACCCGGGGACTGCCTCGCGAGCTCTCATGCTATGTGAAGACCACCCGGGCTCTTTTGGGTAGAATTGGTCTACGCAGGCCCCTCCAGATCTTTGGGCTCACCATGACCAGGGACTTACCTCTCAATTTCCAGTTCTGGATGATGTCCCTACAGGTCTCTCGAGGCTCAATTGGCACGCATAGGTGCAACAACAACAAAGAGTCTCGAAGGTGGTTTCCTGGTGGAAGAAGAATTTCTGCCCAATTGGGCAAAATTGTTTCCTTTCCTTCCCTAGACCATCTTGGAACACCAACCTACTACCTGCACCACTAGTCCACTACAAGAGTCAGTGGCTATGGGATGCATAGTGGAAGAAGAGGGCTTACCTCTGGAGGGTCACTCAGGATGCAATGTAGTTGCCTCCATGGAAGAATACCCCATCACGAACTCAGTTGTTTCCTTCAACTTCGTTTTTTCCACCTTGGAGGAGAACCATGATCAAGCAGACTACCACCCAACTCCAGACTCCCAACGACTCATGAATGACCACTTGGTTTTAATATTTGAAATGAGGAGGGACCTGCCCGAGCAACAACACTGCCAGACTTTCTTTGGAAAACGCCAGAATTCCCTCTATGCCTCCATGTCAAGTGAGCCTGAGAAGAGTCATTGCGCGACATGATTTCAACCCTTCACCTTTAGGATTTATCACAATGGACACCTTGGATCGCCATATGCATAGCTTATTTTAGTTTTTTTTCTTTGCGTCAATATCTAAAATTTTTGCAATTTTTCTTATGTTAGTCTCTGGTTTAGGTCTTTGGTTCAGGCCTAATAGGCTTAAGTTCGATAGTCACTGGTTTAGGTTAGGGCACCCAATCCACTGCCTGTTCTGGTTTCCATGAGAGTGGTAGAACATGTGGCAAGTCCCCTGGTTGTATTTTGACAGTTGTCGCATTTTTTTCAAGTTATGTAACTATGGACAAATGTCACACTTTTGCATTTTGGTTTCCACCTCGGTGGTAGAACAACTGGACTTCTCACATGTATATCTATACATGTAATTTTTTTTCTTTCACAATGTAATATAATTATTTTTATTTACAAAAAAAATTAAAATTACACCTTAACAAATTGTATCCCTCTCATTGCTTGATAGATCTGGGTTGAAGATGGATCTACATTTAGACATAGAGAATAACATCAATAACTAATATTATTTTTGTACACATCTAATCCAATATAAAAAGGATGAAGACAAAGTTATCCATAAATATGCTTGCAATAACTATATGTATTCTTGATAGCAATGGAGCATAGAATGTTAATGTTGAATAATATTTACAAAATCCCTAGTTGTACAATGTTTCTAAAAGGTGTGTGTGTGTGTGTATATATATTGTGCATGAAGAGATTGCTAAAAGTTCAAAGTAAAAACTCAAAACAACATAGTTGTAAATGGTAATCTCTTTTTCAAAAGAAACATTGTTTTGTTATCTATTTTCCCTGATGGTTATACACACATTTTTCACAAAGAGATTGCTAAAAGTCTAGACAAAAAACTCAAAACAGCATATTTGTAAATTGTAATTTTTTTTTGAAAGAAACATTGTATGGTTATCTCTTTTCTCTAATCGTTGTAACAACATATGTGTATCAAAAAGGAAGTTGTAGCCACTATATGCTAGTTGCATGATTGCCAAAAGATTTTGGTTTTTTCTTGTTTGTCTTATTTTCCTGACATCTGATAAGAAAACAAATACATGGAAATTGTTAGTAGTTTATTTTAGATAAATAAGAAGAGAATAAGAGATATCAAGTGAATGCCATCTAATGGAATTTTGTAACAATCCACCTTAAAACTATATAAGAGATATCAAGTGAATGCCATCTAAGATGGAATTTTGTAACAATCCACCTTAAAAATTTGGAAGTTTAAGATATATTTGACTGTAAATTATAATATATTTGATGGATTGATATCTAGAGAGAATGGGACCTTGGTATTAACAAATTGACAAGGAGAACATAACACCATTTACATTATATATATATAGATTGCTAAAAGTCTAGACAAAAAACTCAAAACAGCATATTTGTAAATTGTAATTTTTTTTGAAAGAAACATTGTATGGTTATCTCTTTTCTCTAATCGTTGTAACAACATATGTGTATCAAAAAGGAAGTTGTAGCCACTATATGCTAGTTGCATGATTGCCAAAAGATTTTGGTTTTTTCTTGTCTTATTTTCCTGACATCTGATAAGAAAACAAATACATGGAAATTGTTAGTAGTTTATTTTAGATAAATAAGAAGAGAATAAGAGATATCAAGTGAATGCCATCTAATGGAATTTTGTAACAATCCACCTTAAAACTATATAAGAGATATCAAGTGAATGCCATCTAAGATGGAATTTTGTAACAATCCACCTTAAAAATTTGGAAGTTTAAGATATATTTGACTGTAAATTATAATATATTTGATGGATTGATATCTAGAGAGAATGGGACCTTGGTATTAACAAATTGACAAGGAGAACATAACACCATTTACATTATATATATATATATATATATATATATATATATATATATATATATATATATATATATATATATTAAGTTACTACCAGCCAGCAAATTTTTAGGGGCTAAATTTTCCCCATGGTCTAATTTTCCATGCTTTTTCCACAAAATCCATTCACCAATTTTTATTTTTGTTTTCCTCAGAAAATACACATTAACCCAAATTCTATAGAATATAAATATTTTATCTTTAAAATAGCCCAAATTTTATAGAAACTATATAGGTTCTTGAAATTTGAATATTTTTTTTACCGAAATATTAACAAACGTTTTATAGTTTCAATATTAAGGACTAGTAAGAATGACCAAGGTTTCTACATTCCCAGATTAATTTTCATCCTTAAAATTATCCGAGGGCATAGAAACATCATAATAATATAATAGAATATAAATAAATTTTGGCCTAAACAAAACCTATGTGAACCAACACACTCTCATGAGATCACAATTTTTAGTTGCAATTAAGTTCTTGAGTTCACATTAAAATTATTTTCATAAACAAATAACAATATAAAAAAAAAAAATCTAGTATAGTAATAATGGGCATTGTGGCAATTGTACTTTCTTTGGAAGGATGAGAATGGGAGAAAAAATGGGCATACTTTGTGTTACTACCATGATGACATTATTTCCTTCGAACTTGGGTAGACGTGTAATAAAATCCATTGAAATATCTTCCCAAAGTTGACTTGGTATAAATAATGGTTGTAAGAGACCTGGGATATTTATTGTCTTTCCCTTATTCTTTTGGAAAATGACACATTTAGCCAAAAAAATTTGAATATCAGTTTTAAGACCTTCCCAGAAAAATTTCATCTTGATCCTATGTAAGTTTTCAAGAACCGTGAGTGTTCTCCTATAGGAGAGGTGTGCAATTCCAAAAGGAGCTTATGTTTGAGTTCGGAATTATTACATAAATATAATCAATATTTATACATGATACCATATTAAATCATTATTCCACACAAATTTATCTAATGAACCTTGGTCATATTGTAGTTGTTTAATGGTATTTCATATTATTTAATCTTGATACCATTCTATCCTTGATTCTTCCACCCAATGATATTGTGGAAGGGAAATAACATATCACACCCTCTGTGTCTTCGTCTTTCCTTGAAAGTAAACCAGTCAACATATTTTTTTTCCTTTTTCGTAGATAATTTCAATGTAACAACCTATCATATTTTTAAGACATTTTTTTATCTTCTAAATATCATCGTTGTTCAAAGAAGTACTTCAAACTGTCATGATCTCTTTTTAGCTTGAAGTTTTTTCCTATTATGTAAGGGAACCATTTCTTAAGTGCATGTAATATGGATTACATTTCTTTTCATAAATGGGCTTGAGCAAGTTATTTCCATTAATATGTCTACTCTCGAAGGCAAGGGATCTTCCCTCTTGATTTAAAAATGCACCAATTCCATATCCTGAGGAATCACATTCCACATTAAAGGTCTTTTTGAAATCATGCATGGCTAGGACATGATTCAAACACATAGCCTCCTTAATATTTTCAAAATATTTTGTTACTTATTGAGTCCAATAAAATTTTTCCCTTTTTGATAATGATGTTAGAGGTGTCGTTATTTGACCACAATTATTGAAAAGATTGTGGTATTACCCTTTTAATCCTAAGAATCGTCTTATATTATTCATTTTTTTCACAATCGTCTATTCCATCATAGATTTAAATTTTGTTAGGGTTCATTTTGAGAGCTTCATGAAATAAACTATGACTCAAATATTCCACTTCTTGAACCTCAAAGGAACACTTGGAAGGATTTGCATATAATTTTTTCTCTTCCAATATTTTTAAAACCATGTCAACATGTCCCACATGTTCTTCCCACAATTTGTTGTAGATTAGCATATCATCAAAAAATACTAACACAAATTTTTTGAGTAAGGATTTGAAAATAGAATTAATGAGGATTTGGAATGTTGAAGGTGCATTAGTAAGGAAAAATGGCATCAACAAAAACTCATAATGGCTTTCGTGTGTTCTAAATAATATTCTGGGAATGTCTTCTTGCCTCCTTCATATTTTAAGATATTGAGAGAGGAGATCGAAGTTAGTAAAAAAAAGAAGTCCTTGGAATTCGTCTAATAATTTATCAATGACATGAACATGAAACTTATCTTTACTGGTAATTTTGTTGAGTTGTCTATAATCTAGATACATACACCATGAACCATACTTTTTTTTAACCATCACCATTGGTGAATATAAATCACTTTGGATAGGTTGAATGATTTCATCTTCTAATATTTCTTGAATCATATATTGGGTGAGTGCAAGCTAATGATGGTCTCTCATGATGTGTTGGTGGCAATGCAAACCTAGAAAAAAAATGATATGTTAACTTGGAGGAATTATTAAAGGTACTTTTACAATTAATTTGAATATGGTGTAATACGAACAAATGTAGGAAACTGAATTAGGTTTCCGAATATATAACTTTTATTAATAGAAATTGTGAATAACTGTGTCAATTTTTTTTTCTAACAACGGTATCTTATTTTTCCAACAAAATATAAGGTATATGTTTTTGTTCATGCAAGTTTTGAGTACCTTAAAAATGAAATTTCATTCCAAAAACTTGTATACTTGTAGAAAACCCAGTTTTCTTGTGCCGTATATTTAAAAAAAATATATTAATTTAATATATTTTTAAAAATGATTAAAGTCAACATATGCCTGAAATTACAACGTCTTTTCTTCATGCAGGATAAGAGGGTATTAACATGATCAATTTTTATTTTTAATATCGTAGGTATTGGTCTCCTATATTGCCTCGTATAAATCATTTGTGAAATGGTTAAGATGAAAAAAATTTATTGCATAAATAAGGGAGGTACGTATTCTAGGATTTTGATATATGTGAAGAAAAGGTACGTACACTCCATTTGTGAGGTACGTACACTCCTATTCTACTCCTACCTAACTTTTGAATATCTTGAAGTCATTACTCGAGCTATGAATTTATCATCTCCAACCACATACATCTATGCTTCTTGAAGATGCATACCATATTTTATTTGTATATCTTTAGATGATTTTGAGATGTAGATCTGTTGTGTATTTTTTGTAGCTACACTTTATATAGACATAAATATTTTTCTCGTGGTCATGATTACTATATATATGACATGGATCTGTAGTGTACTTGATTGGAAGCCATGGTTAGTTCATCCTGAGCATGCATATGCCTATCTCAGAGAGATTATCATTATTTTGTTGATGACACACTCACGAACACTCATCTCGGGCTCACTCAACTCTCTACCTTCCCACTGTGAAGATATTGTAATGTATTTCTTAGATCAATTTCTCTTCTGCCTCACACGTTAGGGGGCATCTGTTATAGTCCAAAAATTTCATATATGTGCAAACAATACATTGGCTCATCCATTTGCATACTTTTTCAAAAATAATGCTAAGGCTTCCTTTTAGAAAACACTTTTTTGGATAGTGTATGCGCCTTGTTGCACTAATAGTTTGTGTACACACATGTGTTGCATGCAAGTTAGCCCGTGTATACACGTGTGATGCATGCTAGTTTCCCTGCGTTTACCTCCAAAAGTTGCAAAAAATATAAAATTGCGTGAAATTCGGCAGAGTTTATGGGATATGGAGGGTTTCTTAACGATTTTACCCCTTGTAGCCCATCCCCAAACTGAATAACGATATTTTTCCCATATAAAAAAAGGTCTCGGGGAGTCGATTAGGGGCATGAACAAGAGAATAAGAAAACTATGCCAAAATCCCTTCCCTTTCTTTACCCAAGATTTGTATCTCATTCTAAGTTTTAACCTCAACTTTCACCTCCAACCATTCTCCCTGTGCAACTCTTCCTCCTTCCCTTGATGGTATGTTGGTTGTGAGAAGATAATGTGGGATTGATGCAGTTGGAGCCACGACACAGGAGCCCGGACATGGTTCGTAGAGCGGTCGTCGATAAAGGTTGTAACCTTTTTTATCTTGAATTTGAATAAAAGAGATTATCCTTGTCCCAAAACTCTATGTTTACATGTTCTTGTTAATTTGAGAATTTATAGCTTTGTTTATAATTTTAAAGTGATTATTAGAGATTGTATATTTGTTTGCATTGTATTCCTAACCTCTTGCAGGTGAGCTTTTGGAGGCGATCTGTGATCTAGGAGTCGACATCAAGCGAAAGAGGTCTTCACCAACCACACGGATCGAAGGTACACTCATTAACCCTCTCTTTCCTCTTTCTCTCATCACTTAGTTTCGATGGCTTTTGGGTAGATTAAAGGTAGATCAGTCTTGTAAGGGAGTTATCACTGTGCCTATTCCTTAGACCTAATTTAGGAGGACTTTAGCTGTAGCAGTGTTATTCTTGTAAAAGGATTCCAATTTCTAAGTATTTGTATATATTTTAAGAAATATTGACAAATTTTTGAGTAAAATAGTATAATCCCGTAGAATTTGGGTGAATAGTTTAAAAAAAATAGAAATTATTAAATTATTTTTACAAGTAAACAAGAGAAGTCACGAATTTTAACCTCTAAAGTTTTCCCTCACCATAATCAAACCTTACAAATATTGGATATAAATTGTTACCATCGAAGACAAAGATTGAAATTTATTATTAATCGTGATTTTAGTTTTCATATTTAATAATTTAAATTTAATTAATTATAACTTTTAAATAATAAAAATATTAAATATAACTATTATAAATTTAATCAACAATTATTATTATAAATTTATCATTAAAATGGATGAAAAAATGCATACAATGAATGACATAGGAAGGAGGATATAGGGTGAGAGGAGAAAGTTGTAGATGTAGGAAATAGAGTGGGGGGGGTTACTTTTCATATTTAATAATTTAAATTTAATTAATTATAATTTTTAAACAACAAAATTATTAAATATAACTATTATGAATTTAATCAACAATTATTATTATAAATTTATCATTAAAATGGATGAAAAAATGCATACAGTGAGTGAGATAGGGAGGAGGATACAAAGTGACGTGAGAAAGTTGTAGATGCAAGAGATATATGGGGGGTAGAAAGAGGAGAGGGAGGTATAGAAAGGAAAATAGAGAGAGGGGGGAGAGTGTGGGGGGATAGAGAGAGGAACGAAGGGAGAGAACAAGAGAAGGGTAGAGAAAGAGGGGGCGGGGGGCGGAGAAAAGCATCAAAGTCACATATTGTATGCTCAAGGAGGATATTTTTAGGGATCAAGTAATTCTATCATATTTTGTAAAGTCATATTGAGATTTCTTATACAACTTGATGGTAAAAAATAATGATATTGTAGAAAAAACAAATTATTTTTTAAGGCATTGTCGATAAATAACATGATTTTTTATGTGATCTTTGGAAGACATTGTTGGATATAAATTTTACCCAAATGAAGAGAAAATCAACATGTAGAGTTAGAGAGAGAAAGGTGGAGAGAGGTAAAGAGAGAGCTTGGATATAAATTGTTACCATGAAAGCCAAAGATTTAAAATGAAATTGAAAGTCATTATTATTAATGAATTCGTTTTCATATTTAATAATTTAAATTTAATTAAATATATCTAATTAATTATAATATTTAATTAATTATAATTTTTAAATAATTAAAATTATTAAATATAGGTATTATAAATTTAATGAACAATTATTATAACTTTTTCATTCAAATAGATTGAAAATAACATTTCATAAAAGTAATTATTCAAATCCATTTTTTTCATTCCTTAACTAAATCCAATATTTGCATACTAATACAAAATCAATAAAACACATTGCTTATCATACCTTCTTAATTGAATATTCAATTAACGCATACATATTTTTTTAATAGAAGATTTACAAAGTTAGTAATAGAGTAAAAAATTGTGAAACTATTGTATATATCAAAATTTTTATTATTTTTTATATTTTATATTTAAATTTAATTAAATGAATTTAATATAATATAATAGTTGGATAATATAAATTAATAAAATATTTAGAAAAAATTTAAAAATAAAAAAATATAATAATTGTGATTTTAGTAAACAAATATATTATAACTTTTTCTTGTAAAATTTGAATAAAATAATTAAAAAAATAACATTATTATTATTGAATAATTATATTATAATGTTATTATTACAATATATGAAAAACACATAATTATTCAAATCATAGTGACTTCACTCATCATATTTAAGTATGTTTGTTTCTAATTATGTTTAATCAACATATTGTGTCTTGTTGGACACCAAACAATTCACATTGAAGAAGAGTTAAACATTATATGGTATTAATGGTTATAACTTTTTTTCAATCAAAATCCAAATTAAAAGATTTCATAAAAGTAAAGTTAAACATTGTATGGAAAGTTTAAATTTAAATGACTAACCCATCTCAAGTTTAATTTAAAAACAATGAAATCATTCTGCAATAAACATGTCATATATACATCTCGAGTCAAATATAAAAAAAATCAATATACAAGTAATATATACATCTGAAGTAAACTATAAAATAATCATTATACAAGTCAAGTACTACCACTACTAGATAGTCCCACTACCTAATTCATATGCATCAGTGTCTCTGCTACGAGAGGTAGAGGGTCGATTAGTACCTATTGTTGGAATTATTGGCATTGATGTAAAATGATTAATGTTGTAATTAATGTCATATTATGGCATTACAATACACAACATTTTCAAGATTGATGTACATATAGGTTTACAAGTATATTAAAAAATGGTGGTCTAAAACCTATGGGTTTAGATATTTTACCATGGTATTTTCCCATGGTATTTGGAAAAGTAAAAAAAAAACCAGTTAATTATTTAACTAATCGACATGTTCCTTCATGAAGGGTTATGAAAACGTACAAAAAAAGATAGTATTGAGAGAAAGGTCATGGGTGCAATATATAGTAACATTTGAATAAGTGGATGAGCAAAGATTGAATATAATTCCAAAAGGGAAGAGTTGTGAAATCAATCTCAAGTCATCTTGGTATTTTTTCTATAAGTTTTTCCTGGGATGTTTCAGAAATTGAAATTTTGCAGAGATGGAGAAGAGTTCTCTAGGTACAAGGGGTAAAAATTTCAAATGTTAGTTCACTATATTTTAGAAGATATGAACTATGGAAGTTAGGGTTCTTGAATTCTCCTAAAATCAATTTCAAACATGTCATCTTGGCACTTTCACAATAGCCTATTTTTTGGAACGTTTTAGATATTAAAATTTTGCAAAGAAGGAGAGATATCTGGGTACATTTTGTAAAAACCTAAAATGTTGTTTCACTATAATTTCAGAGATATGATTTATAGAGGTTAGGGTTCCTGAATTCTCTTGAAATCAGTTTCAAACAAGTCGTTTTGGAATTTTCACTATAACTTCTTTTTTGGGATTCTTCAAACTCTGCAATTTTTACAAAACATAGGAGACATACAAAATTACCTCAGGTGAAAAATTCAAATGTTGGTTCACTGTAATTTCTGAGATATTCTCTATGGAAGTTATGGCTTCTGAATGGCCTTTATTCCATTTCAAATAGGTTAGTTTGACATTTTCACTATAAAGAATTTTCTATGAATCTTGAGACTGTGAAATTTTTATAGAACAAAGGAGACATAAAAAGTACCTCAGTAAAAAATTCCATATGTTGGTTTGCTACACTTTCTGAGATATGCTCTATGGAATTTAATATTTGTGGCTTCTCCTAAATTTAGTTTCAAACATGTCAGTTTGACATTTTCACTATAACTTGTTTTTTGGGATTATTTAGACTATAAATTTAAAAAAAAATAGAGGAGACATACATAAGTACCTCGAGTAAAAATTCTAGAATCATATTTGTAGATTTGGATATGTGGCATGATGTACAAGTTTATTCTTGGGAAGAGGCTCAAAACAACAATCTTTTGGAAAATTATTGTTTGGAAATTTAAATTTTGGTTAGACTTGGTAAAGGAAAAAGTAGTGAGTAGACTTGGTGAAGGTATAAGCAATGAGTATACTTGGTGAAGACAGAAATAATGAGTAGAACTGGTGAAGACAAAAGAAAAAAGAAGGCTTAGTGAAGGTTAGTGAAACTCACACAAAGAGATTGGTGTCTCTTGTTAAGTTGGTGCTTAGTGGTGGGGATTGGTGTTTCCAATATATTAGTGTCTACAAATATCTATAAGAGTAGGTTGGTGCTACTCAAACAAAGATATTGGTGTCTCTCACTAAGTTGGTGCTTAACGGTGGGAATTGGTTTCTCCAGTAGATTGGTGCCTATGAAGATATGTAAGAGTAGGTTGTTCCTGGTAGGATTTATACTAGTTCATACAAACAATTATAAATCAAACTTTTGTGGTTTTATCCTAAAAGGGTTTCCACATAAATATTGTGTTCTATGTTTTATAGTTAATAGATCTCATATGTGATTGTTTTATTATGGTTGATAAATGTTTGAAAAAGTAAAAACAATTTCTTATACTAACCACCCCCCACCCTCTCAGTACGTGTGTGCTCAATAATTATAATCAAAGTGGGTTCCTTCATAAACAATCAAACCACTAGAAGGTAGATTTCAGGAGAACACATGTCAATTGAAACTGCTACTTCAGAAAATGAATACAAGGAGAAATACATTATGGGTTTAGAAGAGGAACAAAATGATGAAATAGATGCAGAAGTAGATCTTTAAGAAGAATTCATATGTACCTTAATAGAAGTAAAGAATATTAAGAAAAATAATTCAAAACAAAAGGAGCAGTTTCAAAAATATGAAGAGGAGGATCGTGATGCAAAAAAAAAAATCACAAATCCTTGAAGAAACATAGATGACTATTATCAACCTAAATATTCAACCAGAAGAGGAAAACATGATGCAATAAGTGGTGAGAATCTAGTTGAAGGAAAATGAAGAAAATTGTGATAAGCTACAAAATAAAATTGTTCCCTTAAGAAAGGAATTGGAAAATTCAACTCATCACTTGAATAGAGGCTTGAAGTTTGAAAACAACACTAAAATATTAGATGATACCATCAAATTGGAAAGATCATCATTCATTAAAACTAGTCTTGGCCATGATAAGAGTCATACAACCACTAAAGAATATTCAAAAGATATAGAGTCAACGAAGAATGTAAATGAAGGAAAATCTAGAAGTTATGTTGATGTACTCAAAACCTCCATATTGTGAAGACAACAAGAAGAGACAAAATGATGTTCTATAGAAAATAGACATTCCTCCTAAAAACAACAATGACAGATTCATAAGATCTTTCCCACCAAGATGGCCTCACACAACTCAATCCCAAAACTCTTTCTTTTGTTATTGTTTCTTTTGCATAAAATTATAATATACTTATTAATTTAATATATATATATATATAGAATTAATTGGTAAGAAGTTTTCATCTTTAATCCATATTATAAATATCTTCTAATATATCAACCAAATTTACACTTGTATTATAATAAAATAAGTTACAAAAAGTATAGCCGTTTTCCTAATATTATTTTAATATTATTAATTCATATTATATTATAAATATAATATATATTTCATATTTTTATGATATATTACAGTATCATTTTAATATATCAACCACATATACATTTGTATTATAATATAATAAGTTACAAAATGTATTTTCATTATCCTATATATTTGTTTAAGATATTATTTTAATATTATTAATTCATATTATATTATTAATAAAATATATATTTCATATTTTTATTATATTATAACTATAATATATATTTCATATTTTTAATGATATATTACAATATCATATTATATTTGAGAATATAGATTTCACATTTAGATATCATCATTTTATATATTTGTAGTAATGTTGTCACATTCATTCATAGTAGTATTATATTATACTTATTAATTCATATTATATTATGATTGTATTCTATATAATTATATTATGACTATATTATAAATCATATATATTAATAGTTATTATTTATTATATTTATTGTGATTTATTATCTATAAGAATCTAAACTTTTCATTATTTTTTAAACTATAATTTTATAATTCTAGATTAACCTAATTTATATGGGGTTTGTTATTTTATAATTTTCTTAGTAGGCACATTTTTTGAATATATTTAATGTAATGACTTTTTTAGTTTGCAACATCTACAATTTGTGGTTTTTTTTAGATAACAGTTAACTTAGGAGTTTTGGTATTATTTTTTGGACTTATGATTGAGGGGGCAATGTTAGTGTGTGAATTCTAGTAAACCAACTTTGTATATTATTTCATATAATAGTATATAGTTTTATGGTATATGTGTTTCTAGATGCTATTTTGCATGAAGTGTGAGACAAGTAAAAATTGAAATAAGAGATAGTTTGGGGTCTTTTTCCACCAAGTTTTTAGGTCATATTCTGTTTCCAAGTTAAGTATGCTCTACAAACTAAATAGAATTTACAATTTTCCCTCATCCGAGGATGCTCACCTTGCATTAATACCTTTGAAGTCATCTAGAATACGTTTCCACATATTTGTAAACCATATCAAACATGGCAAGGCTTCTAAGCCTTCTACACTTAAACCTAATGCCCGAAAATACCAAACAATACTCTGTATATCTCAGCTTGTATTTGAATGGAACAGGACTTCATAATAACACTTTAAACCTATTGCTGGAAAATACCATACAATACTATGTATATGCCAAGCCATTGTTGTTAGACGAATATGTTGAGAAATCGCTTAGTTAATTAGTTAACTTACAATTGTTTGGTTTCTTGTTTTTATCGCTGAGTTGAGTGAGCTGTTAGACGCTTCGTTGTTTACGAAGCATTCCCTTTGCATGTAATTCCTTTTATATATCAATTTAATAATGAGATCGGTGTGTGGTGTTTTATGCATTCTGTTCTGCGGTTCCTGTTAAAACCGTTTCTCTGTTCTATCGACTTCGTTTTCTGTTTCCGCAGGTCCGTTTTACATGGCATCAGAGCAGGCTGCAGATCCAGCCTCTGTCCAGCTTGCCAAATTGCAAAACGTTTTTCAGCAAGCTCTGTAAGAATTGCAAATCTGTTTTTTTGCTGTGTAATTCATTTTTTTTTAGCCGCCGGTATATAATTTTTTAGCAGAAAATGGCCAGCATGAGCAACGAGGCTCTCATGCAAGAACCTATTTTGAACGGGTTGAATCATAGCACTTGGGTATCCAAGATGAAAGTTTTTCTGAGCTGTCATGAATGCTTAGAGATTGTCGAAGATGGAGTTACCTTGCTGAAAGCTGAAGATCGAGATGCATTGGATCAGGATGCGAGATGCACTTACAAAGAAGTGGTCAAGAAAAATGCAAAAGCCTTATGGCTTATCTTTCAGGGGGTGGATGAGTCCATCTTTCCGAAAATTGAAGGCGAGAGCACTGCCAAAGGAGCGTGGTATACTCTCATGAACATCTATCAAGGAACCGAGAAAGTGAAGACCGTCAAGTTGCAAACTTTGCGACGAAACTTTGAAATGATGTCTATGAAAGATATAGAGACAGTCGACGAGTTTATGACGAGTCTAAAGCACCTCGTCCATCAAATCCGAAGTCAAGGTGAAGACATTCATGATTAGAAAATTGTGGAGAAGGTATTGCGAAGCCTTCCTGAAAAATTTAATATGGTTGTTGTTGCAATCAAGGAATCGAAGGATCTGACTACATTTACCATAGATCAGTTGTTGGGCTCTCTTTTATCACATGAGGCGAGATTGCAGAGAGAAAACACTTCGTTGGAATCAACTTTCCAAATGCAAGCCACCATAAGCAAAGGTCGAGGCCATGGTGGAAGAAGCGAGAGGAGACGAAGGAAAGAGAGTACAGTGAGGTAGATCCCAGCTACTTGAGAATGCTTGTAGTTAAGCATGCAGACCTAGATCAATCGCATGCAAGATCTTCCTATGACAGAGGTCGAGGCAGAGGTTGCACTCAGGAATGGGTTGACAAATCAAAAAATTCAGTGCCATTACTGTAAGAGTTTGAATGCGTCCGAATGTTATAAAGACCTACGAATCGAGAGCATGGGACCGCACATGTTGCAGAGGAAGAGAAGTGCAAGAAACCATGTTTTACTCTTGCCATGCAACTACAAAACCAACCAATTCAGATGTGTGATTGCTCGTCGGTGGTTGCATCAATCATATGACAGGTAAAAAAGATCTATTTTAGTCTTTTGATAGTTAAATAAAAATAAAAAGTAAAAGTTGGGGATGATCATTTGGTGAATGTTCAGGAATGGGTACCATTTTCTATACTCTCTAAGAATAATGAAAAATGCATCAGAGGTGTATTATGTCCATGGTCTTAAGCATAATTTGATTAATGTATTAGATGAAGCTCATTATGGTTATGATGTAGTGTTTAAAGGGAGTTTCTGCACCATACATGATAAGCCACCCAGTAATCGAGTCATAGCTTAGATCAAAAATGACCTCGAACCGCATGTAACCTATCATCTTTGAAAAATGCAAAACCAGCCAGGTCTTATTTTGTTTATAATTCCGATGAGTCATCATTGTGGCATCAACGATATGGTCATTTGTCTTTTGATTATCTGGAGTCAATTGTCCGAGGAAATCTATGGTCATTGGTCTCCACGAATTAGAAGTCCAGCACCAAATATGTGAAAGTTGTGTTTTAGGAAGCATCACAGAGAATTTTTTCCATCTGCTGCTACCTTCAGAGCTAAATATCCTTTAGAATTCGTTCCTTGATCTGGGGACCCATGCAAAGCAGTCGATAGGAGAAGTTTTATGTGCTGCTAACATTATTGATGATTTCAGTAGAATGGCTTGGGTTTACTTCATTCGAAGAAAAATCTGAGACATTTTCCAATTTCAAAGGAATTTAAGGCCATAGCCGAGAGGAAACAAGCGAATATGTGAAAGATGTTGAGATGGATGGTGGAAATGAAATTATGACTCAAAGTCATTCCTCAATATTGCAAAGAATAAAAGGAATTGAAGGTTTACTTACTTGAGATACACTCCCTTGTGAGCAGGTATGATGGAAAAAGCGCTATCTTCAAACATGAAGTAGTGAATAATTGAGAATCTTCCAAACAAATATTGAGGAGAAGCTGTTGCATGCTCTGTATATGATACGAAATCGTGCACTTACAAAGAGTCTGAAAGATAAAGTCCATTTGAGGCATGGACTGGTAGAAACCAGATATATCTTATTTTTCGTGTTTTTGGGTGTGTTGCATCCGCCCATGTTCTGATGACCTTTGAAAGAAGTTGGATAATAAAAATGAGAAATGCATTTTTCTTTGGTACAGTGAACAGTCAAAGCATATCGATTGTTTAACCCAATCATAGAGAAGTTTATTATTATCAGAGATGTCAAGTTCCAAAAAGACGGAGCTTGGGATGAAAAGGTCACAAGCAGCTTTGTTTCATTAGTTGATACAAATGAACCGGTGATAGAAGAACAACAAATTTAATCAAGCACTCCAGATTTTGTGCCAGAAAACTAGTAGCACAAGATCTGACTAGTGATTGAGATCAAACCATTGCCTCCATGCAAAGGCAAAGACAATCTCCATGATTTGTATGAGCATACTCTGCCATTAGATTTGGATGCACTTTATGCATTCATAACACATCAACGAGGAAAAGAAAAAGAAATGAAGAAGGCCGAAAGAAGAGGCATGGATAAATACTTTATGGATGAAGAGATTGAAGTCGTGAGAAAAATGACATTTGGGATCTTGTTGATCTCCATGAAGGAAAGAAAAGCATAGGTGTAAATGGGTGTACAGTCGAAGTTCAATGAAAAAGGAGAATTTCAAAAGCACAAGGCTAGATTAGTTTGCAAAGGATATGTGCGTGACATGGAATTGACTATGGGGAAACCTACGCCCCTGTAGCCAAACTTGATACAATTCGAGCAGTATTGGTTGTTGCATCAGAGAATAGATGGTTTGTCTATCAAATGGGCCGTGAAATCCGAGATTTTCTAAATGGCATCTGAAGATGAAAGGTATATATTTGATCAACCTCGAGGTTATGAAGATGGAGTGGTGAGAGCAGGATGGTGTATAAGTTGAAGAAAGCATTGTATGGCTTAAGCAGGCTCCTCGATCATGGTACAATCACATTGATGCATACCTCATCAAAAATAGCTTCATCAGAAGCAAAAATGAACCAACCTTATACATCAAGAATGAATCCAACATGGTAATATGTTAAATATTTTCTTATATGTAGATGATATGATTTACACCGGCAATTTGGAAATTGATGAATTCAAAGTTGTCATGGAAAAAAGAATTTGAGATAAATGATCTCGGTTTAATGAAGTATTTCCTTGGCATTGAAGTAAGCCGGTTAGAATCAGGCATGTTTATCGGTCAGTCAAAGTATGCTTCAGATTTTTTGAAAAGGTTCAAAATGTTTGAATGTAAGGCTGCAGCTTCTCCTATTGCTTTAGGCACCAAGTTAAGCAAAAATGATCAAGGTGTGATCCGACTACGTATAAAAGGTTAGTCGGTAGTCTTATGTACCTCACAGCCACTAGACCAGACATAATGTTTCTTGTAAGTCTTATCTCTAGATTCATGTAGTCACCCAAGGACTCTCATTGGCAAGCTGGTAAGAGAATTTTGCGGTATGTAGTGGAGCAGTTGATTATGGTTTTATGGTATCCTTGAATCAAAGTTTTTTAGTTGGTTTTACAGACAGTGATTTTGCCGGAAGCACTGATGACAGGAAAAACATACAGTTATACATTCAAATATGGATAAAAATCGATTTCTTGGGCATCAAAGAAAAAATCCCGATTGTCCACATTGTCTTCCGTAGAGGCTGAATATGTTGCAGCAACTTCCGCGGCATGTCAAGTTGTTTGGCTAAGAGAAGGTTAATGAGTGATTTATCACCAAAGAAATTGGAGCCAACTCCAATATATATTGTGACAACAGTTCCGCAATTACATTGTCCAAGAATCAAGTCTTCAACAAAAGAGCAAGCACATTGATATGCGTTATCATTTTGTTAGGGTGGTGATGAGATCGCAATCCTTTGTAAATTTTTGTCTTCAACAAAAAAGAGTAAGCACATTGATATCCGTTATCATTTTGTTCGAGAATTGGTAAATCGAAGATGTAATCACTGTAAAATTTTGTAAATGATTGTCACGCTCCAACTAAAGGGGGTGTGTTAGACGAATAAGTTGAGCAATAGCTCAGTTAATTAGTTAACTTACGGTGTTTGGTTTCTTGTTTTTATCGTTGAGTTGAGTGAGCTGTTAGACACTTCGTTGTTTACGAAGCATTCCCTTTGCATATAATTCCTTTTATATATCAATTCAATAATGAGATCGGTGTGTGGTGTTTTATGCATTCTGTTATGCGGTTCTGTTAAAACCGTTTCTCTGTTCTATCGACTTCGTTTTCTGTTTCCGCAGGTCCGTTTTACAATTGTAGGCTAACATCTACAAGGCCGAGACATGCCCTGCGCACTACGCGCGACTCCTCGTCTTCAACAAAAAGAGCAAGCACATTGATATCCGTTATCATTTTATTCGAGAATTGGTAAATGAAGATGTAATCACTGTAAAATTTTGTAAATGATTGTCACGCTCCAACTTAAGGGGGTGTGTTAGACGAATAAGTTGAGCAATCGCTCAGTTAATTAGTTAACTTACAATTGTTTGGTTTCTTGTTTTTATCGCTGAGTTGAGTGAGCTGTTAAACGCTTCGTTGTTTACGAAGCATTCCCTTTGCATGTAATTCCTTTTATATATCAATTCAATAATGAGATCGGTGTGTGGTGTTTTATGCATTTTGTTCTGTGGTTCCTGTTAAAACCGTTTCTCTGTTCTATCGACTTCGTTTTCTGTTTCCGCAGGTCCGTTTTACAATTGTAGGCTAACATCTACAAGGCCGAGACATGCCCTGCGCACTACGCGCGACTCCTCCTTCCTTTCCCAGTCAAAATATCGAATCAACGAGTTATAACAAATGCATAAGGTCAGGGTTCGTGGCAACCCCCTTTTTCAGGGTACGGGCGCAGGGCAGGGATTTTCAATTGAATGATGAGGATTATTTGACGGACTGCCGTTATCACTACAGTATATAAACTATACATATCAAATTAACTATCTACAGCGAGACGGACTGCCGTTATCACTGCAGTATACGAACTATTCATATCAAATCAACTATATACGGCGATACTGACTGACTGCAGTCAGACTGACAGTCATTATCTGTAAAGTGAGATTGTCTGTCATTGGCATAAACACAGCCGGTATTTGAGTACCATTGCCATTTCCATTACGTTAGTGGATGAAGAGTAAGAAAATTCAAATGAAAATGATTTTGAAATATTTTACCGATTTATCATTGGATGTGAAAATCCTCAGCTTCACACCCTACTTATAAATATGGGAATGGACCTCTGCATTCCCGTTTGTATATATTCGATCATCGTTCAGGAGATCAGGAGGCGGTGCTGTGTTTATGGCACAGGGGAGATGACACTGTCCTCGTATATCCTCTTGCTTCGTTCAGTTAATTGAGATGAACAAGGAGCAGATGTATGACGCCAGTGTCATCTCTCTGTTCTTATATATCCGTTATCATTATGACTGTTTCAGTATTAGCGATCTTCAGGAATCCATATTCAGTGGTACAGCGTATTTCCTGTTGTAATAGATGGTCCATGGGCGTATAACAGATTTGTTCATTTTGTCACCCTGGTTACGATCGCCATTTGACAGATTCTGTTTTGTTTTTAAAAAATGTTATGCGTAGACGCTTTTCTTCTAGCAGATATTTTGCGTTTGAGAAAAATATAATCATGTTTTATCAAATTGCACATATATACAAGGCTGGACTATATAGGAATTTAAAAAAAAATTATGATTGTGTTTTATCCAATTGCAGGGTTGGACTTTTGTGCAATTTTTGTATATATATATATATAGAGAGAGGTGTATATTTATGTTAGATATATTTTTAAGATATATTTAGTTGTAATTTGGTTTTTAAGCATGATATAAAATTGTTTTTGTTTAGCTAAGACCAGATAGTAGTGAAAGTTTATCACCTTCAGCACTACTAGCAGGTTATTTTAGTAGGATGACACTGGTGATGAGTCAACCTGCATTAGTTGATAATAACCAGTAATCATTAGCACTGTCTCATTGTTATTTTCAGGTGATGAGTCAACCTACATTGACCAGTAATTACTAACACTGTCCTAATGTTAGTTGACAACTAAGTTATAATCCACTCTATAAAATATATTTAAAATATTATAAACATATTTTTTTATTAGATTATACATATTTTCACAGTTCTTTATAATGTTATTTTTTTATTTCTAAATAATAAATTATATATGGAGCTTTTGAAAGGTCAAATTTTTTTTGTGAACACTCCACCCATTAAAGATTTCATCAGAGAATGATCCAAAAGCTTGTGGAGTAAATTGGCTGTATTAAAAAGAGCAAAGTTTCTTTATGCAGATTTCCTACCCTTACTTCAGATTATAGTTGTGGTATTTTTTGTGTGAACAGTATTGGAGTATAATTTTTTATAACAAAAAATTATACTTGTATAATTTTGAATATAATTTCGAAACATTTTCATTTTTAGAAAGATATCAATACTTCAAGAATCTCTAATACAGTCAAACCCTAAAAGGTTTTGAAAACTTTATACACAATTTATTATCCAAAATTGAAAACATCTTTATTTATTTATTTAAGTGAGGTTTTACTTATTATTCCGTAAATGTTAGGCTTTTCCAAGAACATCTAATATTTATCTTTTCCAAAGACATCCTATCATTCTCCTTTTTGTTCATATCTAACGTTTGTCGAAAACAAAACTGAGTTGTATGAGTTTCATTGACTCTATGGAATATTTTTTGTCAGGTAGGTTTTATGGTGTCTTTTGAGTTATTTTATTAGAAATTGTGACTTGGTGTTCATATTCTTTATATCATTTCTATTACATTTAAAGTTATTTAATAATGAAATTTCAATGTCTGCATGATTGATGAATTTCTGTTTCTATCACTTTGATAGTATTTCAGATAAACAGGTCTGAATGCACAAATATTACTGAGCAAACTACATGGAATCTGTTCACAATTGAATTGATAGTCTCGGCAACGTGAAATGGACGCGGTATGCTGAAGAGGAAAGAATTTCACTGATGATGTATAAATCTCACTGTACTCAGGTGACAAGGTCTAACACAGAAAATACACGGGATTTTTTTTTACCTTGTCATATCTTGTCAGTTGTGATTGTGTCCTTCCAATTCTTTGGGAGTTTCAGACTGTCAAAGCACTTAGCTGGATGGGTTGACTGTCCACTTATGTTGGAGGCGTTTGCTGCTTCCCTAAAAGATGTCATGGTATACATAATAGAGGGTGGGAAGGGGAGCATTAATAGATAAATTTTATTAATACTAAAGTTTATCCATTATTACCCCCTCCTACCAATTATAAAGTTTATCTATTAATGTCCCCTTCCCACTCTCTGGTGGGAGGGGGTATTAATAGATAAACTTTATTAATAAAAAAACTTATTTATTAATGCCCCCTCCCACTCTTTGGTGGGAGGGGGCATTAATAGATAAACTTTATTAATAATAAAGTTTATCTATTAATGCCCCCTCCCAACGAGTGTGAGAGGGGGGCATTAATAGATAAAGTTTATTATTATTAAAGTTTATCTATTAATGCCTCCCCTCCCACCCTCCTCTCCCTAGAGGGTGGGAGGGGGCAACATTAATAGATAAACTTTATTATTAATAAACTTTATCTATTAATGGCCTCCCCTCCCACTGGGGGCATTAATAGATATACTTTATTAATAATAAAGTTCATCTATTAATGCCCCACCCTCTATCTATTAATGCCACCCCCTCCCACCCTCTACAGAGGGTGGGAAGGGGAGGGCATTAATAGATAAACTTTATTAATAATATAGAGGGTGGGAGGGAAGAGGCATTAATAGATAAACTTTATTAAGGGGGCGCATTAATAGATAAACTTTATTAATAATATAGAGGGTGGGAAGGGGGACGCATTAATAGATAAACTTTATTAATAAAGTTTATCTATTAATTCCCCCCCCTCCTATACAGGATGGGTGGGCGGGCATTAATAGATAAACTTTATTAATAATATAGAGGGTGGGAGGAGGGCGCATTAATAGATAAACTTTATTATTCCACCCTCTATAGAGGGTAGGAGGGGGACACATTAATAGATAAAATTTATTATTAATAAAGTTTATCTATTAATGCTTCCCCCGCCCACCCTCTATAATAAAGTTTATCTATTAATGCCACCCCCTCCCACCCTCTATATTATTAATAAAGTTTATCTATTAATGCCCCCCTCTCGTGAGAGGGGGTCATTAATAGATAAACTTTATTAATAATTTTTTTT
>SNQJ01S0017655.1:124140-134346 GCA_010110895.2 Picea sitchensis | reverse complement strand
GGGAAGGTCGATATGTTTCAAATGAGTCTCGACTGGTGTTGATGATTTTCTGACGACTATGTTGTGTCGATCGTGTCGTTCGACTTGTGTTTAGTCGATGGTGTTTATTGACTTGAAAGTTGATTTTGAGTACAACATGATGCAAGAAAACACCATGTACTTTGATGAAGTACAAGATATGACAGTTTGTTTGAAGAACAAAATATTTTGTTGGCATCATTTTTCAGTCTTGTATAATTTGTTTTCAAGATTGATGGTTTTCTTGGCTTGTGACAAGATGTCGCAGGAAAGATTTTGCAGCCATTGGAGAGCTGATTTTGTTGACGTCAAAGAGTTTGAAAGAGGAAATTGATTCTCAGTGGGAAGGTTGGAAGTCTTCCAAGCACAGAGAGAACAGTGGCTCAGCAGCAGCCAGAGAACAGTGGTTGAGGGACATAGCCAGTTGCAGTGCAAGGCATGTCAGAGTATCCAGGTGATTGTCGAAAATAATTTTCAAGTAGAATCAGTTGATAGAACTTGAAAGCAGACAGATGATCATAAGCTTTTGTGGGTCCAAAATCCTTTCAGTGGGAAGGTGTGATCAAAATCTGGACCAGGGGTCAAATTTTAGCTCAAAAATCAATGTTCTCAGAATTTCCTCAAATCGGACGTGAGAATAGCCCTCATTGTCATCAACCCAACACAACTCGTTTTGTCTCAAACGGACGTCGGGAGCGAGAGATATCACTATCTGTTCGGAAAGTCAAACAGGTAAAAAAAGGACACTGACTGTGTAGTCCGTACAGTCCGTACAGATGCTGACGTGGCAGAGACCATATGCTGATGTGTATTGGACATACATGATGATGTGGCATATGTGACATGGCAGTTTTTGGTTGGTTGACAGTTGGGCGAATCAAGTTTTGACACGTGGCATATTTTGGGCAAATGGCATGGTGCCACGTGGCCCAATCATGGGCTGCCACGTGGCACCCCGAAATTGGCTGATTGGTTGTTTAAAAATAGTTATGGAGTCCATGGGGTTCGACCCCCAGACCGCCCCAATGGAATATGAATTAACAAGTGACTGCCAACCAGCGCGCCACCGTGTATTGCTTGTTATCTAAGTGGCGCATACTACATTTAAACTTGTATATGGTTAAGTTTTGGGCCGCGATTGGGTCGGGGCTTAGCCCCAGCCCTTGGTCATGCGCCAAATATCATATGACCAACGTTTATATATATATATATTGCATGGGAGTATTCCACATATATGTTCAAATGTAAACCACGCATGTAACCATATGTATATACTGCGTGGTTATGACCGGTGGTTAACACTTTTGTGGTGTGGGTTTAACGGTTAGCCCGCGGTTATGTTGGTTTCACATATAACTGGTAGGTATATGGAGTTTTGTGTGCATGGGGTTTTTAAACATAGCACTCAGTTTTATGTATTGTGCCATATAACCAACCGGGAGCACGGGAGTTAAACGGTTATGTGTTTAAGCCCTTTTTGTCCACGCGCGAGGTCACATGACCTTCATATGCCCTGGTGCTAGGCGGTTACGGGTTGGCACACCCTTAACCATCCTACAGTTTTCACAGTTATTTGGTTGTGCGTGGGTGCCAGTTTTTTTGCGCTTAAATAAGTGTGTGTGCTAGGTTCATTACCAAGGGTGCATTTTGGCGAACCAATTTCAGCAAGGTTGAAGGAGGAAAATGGAGGAAGCCTAACTTCTTCATCTTTTGGCCGATTGAGGTGCCATAAATGCCCAGCCAGGGGTTTTTGGATGTCCTGGATCCATTGGCGCTGTTATCAAGGCCATTTGAAGACTTCTTCTACAATTTTGTCACCATTGAATTTTCAGCAAGCTCTAGGGAGCTTGAAGCCCTCTTTGATCGAGAACATGGTTTGGTGAGACTATGTTTGTTTTCTGTGATTGAATAATCATTTTTGGCTAATTGATATGCTGTGAACACATTGGGATAGGTTTCAGAGGCTTTTGAGGACTTTTACAAGTTTTTTTTTCCAAAGAGAAGCTCAGGGAAGCTTATGGCCACATGTAGAAGAGGTCATGCCCGGATGAGCCATGATCCGTTTTCAAAGTTCTATTAGTCATTTTTGGGGTTTTTATGTGTTCTGATATCAATGGTACAGTCTTTTTTCCATTGGAGTTGAGAAATAGATTGTAAAATAACTTTTGACTAATTAATCCCAGAGAGCCAAGTCCATTGATGGAGGCTCAAGGAGATGTAGCCCGGAGGGTGGTGAACTCCTTTATCAGCTTGTTCTTGTTGTGAGTTTGATGGTTTATTTGCTACAAGTTTTGTTTCTGTGTATTTGTTTAAAGTACATAATTAACCATTTAAAAGAACAACTCCTCACACATAAACATTTACAAGAAGATGCATGAACTTAACACATAAGTTTATCTTGCATATTTATACACATGAAGAAAGGTCCTATAAAGTTTTATTTTAATGAAGTAGAGGGTCTTGCATAGCATAACAAGTCAGCCTTCTATTTTCAGATCACAATTGAGTACCCAAACGAGAAAATAATTCAGTCCAAAAGTTTCTAGTGAAAATTGGACCGTTGTCACTTACAATGATCTAATGGATTCCATGTAGCTTATAAATTCTTGGCTTGAATGTTGTGACAATCATACTTGCTTTGAAAGGATGAGAAAGGGAACAAAAATGGGCATACTTTGTGAGTTGATCCACTATGACCATGATGACATTATTTCCTTTGGGCTTGGGTATAACTGTAATAAAATCCATTGAAATCTCTTCCTAATGTTGACTTTTTATAGTTAATGGTTGTAAGAGACCCGTGATATTTATTTTCTCTCCCTTATTCTATTGGAAAACCACACATTTAGCCACAAATTTTTGAACATCAGTTTTAATACCTTCCTAGAAAAAATTCTTCTTGATCCTATGGTGAATTTTCAAGAACCCTAAGTGTCCTCCTATAGGAGAGGTGTGCAATTCTAGAAGGATCTTAAGTTTGAGTTGGGAATACTTAAATAAATATAAGCGATATTGATAGTTGATGCCATAGTAAATCATTATTCCACACAAATTTATCTAATGAACTTGGGTCATATTGTAGTTGTTTAATGGTATTTCATATTGTTTAATCTTGATACAATTCTATCCTTTATTCTTCCACCCAATCAAATTGTGGAAGGGAAATAGCATAGCACACCCTCTGCATTTTCTTCTTTCCTTGAAAGTGATTATGTCAATGTATTTTGTTTTCCTTTTTTGTCGATAATTTTGATGTAATAACCTATCATATTTTTAACCAATTTTTGTTTATATTCTAAATATAATCATTGCTCCAAGAAGTACTTCAAACTATCATGATATCTTTTTATCTTGAAGTGTTTTCCTATTAGGTAAAGGAACCATTTCTTGAGTGCACGCAATATGTATTACATTTCCTTTTCATAAATGGGATTGAGTAAGTTATTTCCATTAAGATGGTTACTCTTGAAGGAAAGGAGCCTTCCCTCTTGCATTAAAAATGCACCAATTCCATGTCTCGAGGCATCACATTCCACAATAAAGGTCTTTTTGAAATCAGGCATGGATAGAACATGATTCAAACACATAGCCTCCTTAATATTTTCAAAATATTTTGTTACTTTTTGAGTCCATGAAAGTTCTTCCCTTTTTAATAATTATGTTAGAGGCATTTTTATTTGACCAAATTATTGAAAAAGTTGTGGTATTATCGTTTGAATCCTAAGAATCCTCTTATATTCTTCATGTTTTTCACAATTGGTGATTCCATCATAGATTTAATTTTGTTAGGGTTCATTTTGAGAGCTTCATGAAATACAATATGACCAAGATATTCCACTTCTTGAACCTCAAATGAATACTATGAAGAATTTTCATATGGTTTTTTCTCTTCCAATTTTTTTAACACCATGTCAACATGTCGCACATGTTCTTCCCACATTTGTTGTAGATTAGTAATTCATCAAAAAATACTAAAAAAAAAATTTCGAGTAAGGATTTCAAGATATAATTAATCAAGCTTTGAAATATTGAAGGTGCATTATTAAGGCCAAATGACATCAACAAAAACTCATAGTGGTCATTGTGTGTTCTAAATAATATTTTTGGAATCTATTCTTGCCTCATTCTTATTTTATGATATTGAGAGAGGATATAGAAGTTAGTAAACAAAAAGATTCTTGTAATTCATCTAATAATTCACCAATGACATGAAAATTAAACTTATTTTTAATGGTCATTTTGTTGAGTTGTCTACAATCTGGATACATACACCATGAACCATACTTCTTTTTAACCATCACCATTGGTAAAGAGAAATCACTTTGGATAGGTTGAATGATTCCAACCCCTAATATTTATTGAACCATGTGTTGGGTGAGTTCAAGCTGATAATGATCTCTCATGACGCATTAGTGGAAATAAAAACATGGAAAAACAACAATATGTTAACTTGGAGCGATTATTCAAGCTAATTTTACAATGAAATTGAATATGGTGTAAGAAGATGAAATGTAGGAAATTGAATTAGCTTTCCGAATATACAACTTTTATTCATATAAATTTTGAATCAGTATGTAAAATTTGATTTTTTATAACAATGGTATCTTATTTTTCCAAAAAAATATAAGGTATATATTTTTGTTTGTGCAGGTATTAAGTACCTTAGTGATGAAATTTCGTTCCAAAAACTTGTATACTTGCAGAGAACCCAATTTTCTTGTGCCATGTATTTTTTTGGAAATTTTTAATATTAATTTAATATTTTTTTTTAAAATCATAAAAGTCAACATATTCCTAAAATTACGTCTTTTGTTCATGCAGGCTAAGAGGGTATTAGCATGATCAAAACATTTTTTTTAACATCATAGGTATCGGTATTGATCTAGATGGATCTTAGTGGCCATCCACCTCTTCGACTGAATCACCATTTTGAGCTTGTGGTTTTGATAAACCACAATATTCACCCTTTTGATGGGGAATGGAATGTAATGTCATCTTCATTTGTTAATTACAAACATCATTTAATGATTTCCTAATGGTCCTATGTACATGCCTAAAACATAATGTTAATGCACCAGATTCCATTGTAACTCTACAGTTAAGCGCGCTCATGCTAGAGTAGTAATTGGATGGGTGACTCCCCAAGAAGTTCTAGTGTTTTACATGCCTATGGAATTTTATAAACATAGTCCAATTTATCCCACATGCATCATGGGAATTGTTCTCCTCTCATTCTCTCATATATAATTGAGGTGAAGGAGGCCCTTCAAACATGCAATGGAGTGTGATGTAAAGCTTCTTGTGAATGAAGAGTAGCCAACATCTCTTTCCTTTTAGAGATAAGATACCCCATTTTTCCAGTTTGGGTTCTACAATGTTTTTCTAGTTAGTAATAGAAGTTGGGTTTGAATGTATTTATGTGTTCTCTTCTATATTTTTTTGTATTTCATTGTTATATCTCGGTTATATTTCTATCTTCATGTCGTTCTCAAAATAATCTGTTTTAGTGATATCAAAGAAGTCTTTTCCTTGTCATTTCTCAGAGAAGATCTCCGACGAGGTCAGGGTATAGAGATTTGGGTCTTGAGCTAGTTTCGCTTGAGGACAACTAGTCTCGCTAGCCCAAACGACCCCCCATGGTTGAAGAAAAGAGATATGACAGAGAATAATATCTTTTCAATATGTTTCTCAAGGAATCCCTTGTGCGACAAAGGAACGAGATGATGGACAACTTCACTCAAATCCTTCGAATACTACCGATGGCGGAAACCGAGGAATCTTCAATAACAAACCATTTCGCAAGTGCAACACCCTTCAAGGTACAAGTCAATTTTGATATCCCCTTAATTGAAGGCAAGGTAGATGCATATGCTCTAGATAAATGGTTGAATCTACTAGAAGGTTATTACTCTGTCCAAAAATTTTCCGATAGTGAAAATATCACCTTTGCGCTCCTTAAAGCCCTTCCCCATGTCAGAACTTGGTGGGAAGGTTATTGGGAGAGGTACATCATAGATGTGTCTACACTATTTGGGAGAGAACCCACTTGTGTAGCCTTTGTAGATTCCCTAAGGGAGGAGTTCTACCCTTTCAAAAACTATGATGACCAATACATGAAATGGACAACTTTGTGTTAGAAAAGAGACAAGATGGTGCCAGAGTACACCAACATATTTCATACCTTGCGCTCAAATTTGGGTATCAAGGACTCTAGGAGGCACTTGGTTTTGAAGTATCGTAGTGGTATACATAGGTACATCCAAATAGAGATGGATTTCTTGGACATCTCCTCACTGGGAGTTTCTTATCGATATGCAGTCAAAATTGAGTAGAAATTCAAGAAATAGAGTAAGAGGGAGAAGCATGGATAGAGAAAGGAAGGCCAACCTCAAGAGAGCCAGTCCCAGATGCAGGAAAACAAGGGCAATGAGAAGTATAAGAAAGACACTGGAAAGTGGTGTGAGTTCGACAACATCCCTTGGCACAACACTGATGATTGTCGCTCAATACAGTCATTGGTGGTTGAGCTCAAAGACAAAGAGTTGAACCCTTACTTGGACCCTAATTTAGAAAATAATAAAAGGAGATAGGTCATTGATGCAGAACCCACTGGTACTGTTGCAAATGAAAAAATCGAACCATAAGAGGATCATGAGGAGGGGGAGTGACTCTTCCATTCACAAATGTGGGTGAAGGGGACCCCACTGTATTTTATTGTTGACAACAAACACCAAAAGAACATCATCTCAGTAGAGGTTGTCAAGGAGTTGGATTTTCCAACAACACCACACCCATAGCCATACAACATCCGGTGGCTTTTCTACGGTCAATATCTTCATGTGAGCCAACAATGTTTCCTGTCCTACGACATCAAGTCCTTAAAGGATGAGGTATTGTGTGATGTTTCTCCATTGGAAGTTTGTGATGTTTTATTATGCCAACCATATATGTGGAGGCGTCATGCTATTTACGAGTCTCGACCCTGTAGTGCCATTGTTACTCTGGGGGGTCAACTATACTAAATACCGTAGGTAGTTCTGACTATTGTCCCACCAAAAAAATGCCACAAAGTAATCTCTGATAATGAAAAGTTTAGCCTCTTCACAATACGATAAAAAGGTGAAAAAAAGGACACTACAATCACTCCAACCTCATCCCAATACCCTTCTATCCAACAGAAGAAGATCGAAAAGATTTTAGACGAGTACCAAGATGTTCTTGCTACACCTACGGGGGTGCCTCCACACTACCCAGTCAAGAAATGTTATAACAAAACCCTTCAGACTCTTCATGCTACATATTCACTGATAGAGTCCTCTCACACTCAGTTAGATCATAAAACTATATTGGTTGAATGGATCCAACCCATCCAACAATAGGCTCGTGACATCCATCAATAAGCTAAGCAGGAAAACTTCTTTAATAAGGAAAGTAGCACACCAAGCTTTAGATTTAGTAGAAGTCTCCACGTCTCCCAAGGGAACTTGATGCAATGTGGACCATTGGTTCCTAATGGGGGAGGAATGATCTAGATGGATCTTAGTGGCCATCCACCTTTTCAACTGAATC
Organism: Picea sitchensis; assembly: GCA_010110895.2. NCBI lineage: Eukaryota > Viridiplantae > Streptophyta > Pinopsida > Pinales > Pinaceae > Picea > Picea sitchensis. The sequence continues at coordinate 126,759 of SNQJ01S0017655.1, read as the reverse complement.
ACCATTTTGAACCTATAGTTTTGATAAACCATGATATTCACCCTTTTGATGCGGAATGGAATGTAATGTCATATTCATTTGTTAATTATAGACATCATTTAATGATTTCCTAGTGGTCTTATGTACATGCCTACAATATAGCGTTAATGCATCGGATCCCATTAGAAATCCGTAGTTAAGCACTCTCAGGCTAGAGTAGTACTGGGATGGGTGACCGCCCGAGAAGTCTTAGTGTTTTACATGCCTATGGAATTTTATAAACTTAGTCCAATTTATCCCACATGCATCATGGGAATTGTTCTCCTCTCACTCTCTCATATATAATTGAGGTGAAGGAGGCCCTTTAAGCATGGAATGAAGTGTGATGTAAATCTTATTGTGAATGAAGCATAGCCAAAAACTCTTTCTTTTTAGAGATAAACTACCCCATTTTTCCAGTTTCTATAATGTTTTTCTATCTTATTCAGTAATATAAGTTGGGTTTGACTGTATTTATGTGTTCTCTTCTATATTTTTCTATATTTAATTGTTGTATCTTAGATATATTTTTGTCTTCATGTCGTTCTCAAAATAATCTGGATCAGGTCTCCTCTAGTGTCGCATATAGCCCATTGGAGAAATGTTTAAACTAAAAAAAACATTATAGAAAAAATAAGAGAGGTATGTATTCTAGGATTTTGATATATGTGAGGACAAAAATAAATTAAAAATAGAAAATAGTATTAATTCAAAAAAAAAAATTATACATTTGAAATCTGCATAGATGACTCTATCTATGTCTATAGTTTTGTCAACAAATGAATTGTGTAACCTATAGAAAGTTAACGTCAAAGATAGAGATATAGAGGGTTATTAAAAAAAATGGATGTTTTTATCAATTTGAAGACCAAACCACTAGGTATGTCATCCTGAATCTAAATATGAGCCAACCAAGTCAACATACACGTTATCAATCCCGCCCAAAAAAAAATGAATTAAAAAAACTCATGTGTATTCCTAAGATCACACACATGCTCTAGGTGTTAATATTATGGTAGCTGCAAGAGGTATTTACCTCCACGTGTGAGCTTGACGAGAATAGAAGACTCCGGAAAGCAAGACAAAACCCTAATGAGTTGGCTAATAACCCTAGAAGCCTTGTCCGCTCAAGAAGATAATTTATATTAGGTTATTAGCCTCCAAGAGAAGAAGTTGGCTAGAAATAATAATAATATACTAAACAGACACATATACAGAAGGAGAAGTCGGCCCTAGAAAATCTGGCAGAACCAGTATAAATATAGGGCACTAGTTCTCATATTGACCCATCTCAGAATTATAGATAGCAAGTGGTGCGCACTGCAGTTCCTAGTTTGGTGCGCACGCGTGGAGGAGAGTTGCAGGTGCAGTTGCTGCAGCTAGCAGTTTCAGTGTTGGCTTGGACTATCTCTTGGTTGGGTTTGGACTATCTGATCAACTATTGTTGGTGCGCTATCCTTGGAGGAAGATGTGCTACACCTTCTTTGGCTATCTAGCTTAGGGTTTGCTTTCGGAGTAATTCTTAGTCAAGGTTACGGTACTTGGAGGGTGGCTTCGGCCTATGGTTGGGTGACGAGGGTATCATCAATGGTAAAATGAGCACACTATATTCTATATTCTAACAGTTTATGGGCCCACACCTCCTTCATTCAGTCTAAACACTGGAAGGAAACATAGCCTCCAGGATATTGAGATCATTGAAGAACTGCCGCCAGGGTTACTAACAGAAGAAACTCCCAAGATATTGTCGCTAGGGTTACTAGAAGGCACAGTTGCAAAAACCCTAAACCTCTTGTTGAAGCACCTTAAGTGAAGAGATTGACCTAAACTCTAGACAGATTAGTGCACCCTAGCCTAGTGCATCTCCTGATACTCTCAGCAAGCCAAGACGTGATGTTTGAATTTCTGGTCAAATCTACGGTTTGACCAAGTCAAGCAGCCATGACTAACTCTATGAAGTCTGAGAACAAGTTCGATGGAGCCTCTAGCTTCAGAGCATGGAAGACAAGGATTGACCTCATTCTTGCCAAGAATAAAGTACTAGATATCGTGAAAGGAAAGATCGTTAAGACAGAGTTTGAAGAAGGAGAAGAGAAGGAACCGCATAACGTTGCAGCTATGGAGAAGTTCAAAGATTTTGAAATCAATGCCATGAGTATCATAGTGGATTCCATAAAAGACCACATGATACCCTACATCTCCCATCTTGACTCATTGAAGAAGATGTGTGATGCCCTAACAAATCTCTTCTCAGTCAGAGACATTGGACAAGTTATGAGTCTGAAGAATGAGCTCTATGACATGAAGATGAATGATCATGAAAACATAACATCATACTTTGTAAGAATCTCCCAGTTAAGAGATCAACTACAAGCAATTGAAGAGATCACTTCAGAGAAGGAATTGCTGAACATATTTCTCAATGGTCTTCCCAAGATATGGGATGCATTTGCCACAAGCATGAACATAAGGAAGGAGTACTCGACATTTGAAGAACTTTGGAATTGTTGTGCTCAAGAAGAATCAAGGATCAATGCAAAAGAGAAACCCCAAAAGAAGTACGATGATCAAGCCTTCACAACAAGATTCAAGAACTTCAGG
>SNQJ01S0017655.1:108307-121896 GCA_010110895.2 Picea sitchensis | reverse complement strand
CATTCTATCTAGGGCGCACTTTGATTAGTGTAGGAGGAATGGCCTAGGGTGGGGAATGGTCCAGGCTTAGCAATCAGGGACAAACATTCCTTAGGGTTTATACATTCTCTCCAGGGCGCACTTTGATTAGTGTAGGAGAAATGTCCCAGGGTGGGGAATGGTCCAGACTCAACATTCCTTAGGGTTATACATTATTTCCAGGGTGCACTTTGATTAGTGTAGGAAGAATGGCCCAGGGTGGGGATTGGTCCATGTTTAGAAGACAGGACAGTTATTCTTCCTTGTTTGAGAAGAATAGTCCAAATATCTCATTGTTCTACTCTGAAGTCAAATATTCTTTCAGAGCTCACGAATGTGAGTGGAAGATTGGCCTAGATGATTCAGTTTATATCATAGCATTGTTTCTGTGCAGGTTGCTATCAGATGTTTGTTATGAAGACTATATGATAGTAGATGTAGACTACTGTGGTGGATATGTTCCACTATTCGTGAGGCATATATTATTTTAGTGCTCATAGATGTGAGTGAACGATTGGCCCAAATGATTCAATTTATATCATAACATTGTTTCTATGCAGGTTGCTATCAGATGTTTGTTGTGAAGATTGTATGATAGTAGATGAAGACTATTGTGGTGGATATGTTCCACTGTTCATTGTTGATCAAGTACTTCTATGTTACTTGATGTGGTAGTGTACCACTGGATTGTAGTTATGTACTACTATGGATAGACACAGTTGTGTTCTATTCTTGTTCTAATTTCCTTGAAGACTATCAACAACTTATTGGAGATAATCATCATCTAGACAAATGATGAACAACGATTTTCTAGATGGAAAATAGTTCAGAGCATTATAAGAATGACTCTTGAGTCACTCTATGGTATGAGTGACTTATCCAACATCATGTCTAATTACTCAAATAAAGTATGGTTTCGAGAGATGATGTAGCTGATGGTGATGGTGATGCTCATGATCTAGTCATGAGATAGTCTAAACGACTATGTTGATACTATCGGGTAAATGGTATGTTTTTGTGCTCAAGACCATTACCTAAAATACCTCCCTAGCTAGGAGGGAGTGTTAATATTATGGTAGTTGCGGGAGGTATTTACCTCCATGTGTGAACCTGGCGAGAATAGAAGACTCTGGAAAGCAAGAGAAAACCCTAATGAGTTGGATAATAACCTTAGAAGCCTTGTCGGCTCAAGAAGATAATTTATATTAGGTTATTAGCCTCCAAAAGAAGATGTCGGCTAGAAATAATAATAATAATATACTAAACAGACACATATCCAGAAGGAGAAGTCGGCCCCAACAAATCTAGTAGAACCAATATAAATACAGTGTGCCATTTCTCATTTTGACACATCTCAGAATTGCAGATAGTAAGTGGTGGGCACTACAGTTCCCAGTTTGGTGCGCACGTGTGGAGGAGAGTTGCAGGTGCAACTAGCATTTTCAGTGTTGGCTTGGACTATCTCTTGGCTAGGGTTTGGACTATCTGATCAGCTATTGTTGGTGCACTATTCTTGGAGGAAGATGCGCTACACCTTGTTTGGCTATCTAGCCTAGGGTTTTCTTCTGGAGTAATTCTCAGTCAAGGTTAAGGTGCTTGGAGGGTGGCTTCAGCCTATGGTTGGGTGATAAGGATATCATCAATGGTAAAATGAGCACACTATATTCTATATTCTAACACTAGGAAAATGCACACACTCTAGGAACCCACATGCACTGTAGGAACAAAAGCAGCTTCCTAATAACATGCACACAATATCTTTATAAGTTATTCCCCCACCCCTCCCACTCTATCTCTCTCTCTGCTACATCTACCCCCCTCTCTATATCCCTCTCACTCTCCCTTTCTTCCCCCTTGTATGTCTCTCTCTCTCTTCCTCACACTCCTATACATGGTAATACTTAGACATGGAAAGACTTGGACATCATAAGGCGTGAAAATACCTAGACCTAGACCTTTCCTTCACATGCCTTAGAATTTCACACCAGCTCCCTCTCTGTACCCCCCCTCTTCCATTCTCTCTCTCTCTCTCTCTCTCCCTTTGTCCCTCCCTCCCATCTCTCTTTCACTTCTCTCCCACCCTTTCTCACTCTCCTCATTTTTAGTCTTAGTCTCACTCTCTCTTCCCCTCTTTCTTTCTCTATTCCCCCTCTCTGTCTCCCTATGTATCCCCCCATTCCTCTCACTATCTCTTTACCCCCCCTTCTATGTCTCCCTCTCTACTTCCCTTCCTCTCACTATCTCTCTCACTTCCCCCCCTCTATGTCTCCATATTCCTCCCTCTCACATGCTCTCTCTCTCTCCCTCCTTTTTTTCTATCTCTCTCCCCTATCAGACTCTCACACACTCTCTCTCTCCCCTCTCCTCCCTCTCTCTCTCCCACTCCTTCCCACTATCTCACCTATATCTCTCCTACATATACCCCTATCTCCTACATTTACCTCTCTCTCTATCCCCCTCTCTATTTTCCTACCTCTCCCTCTCACACTCTCACACACTCTCTCTACTACCCTTTTATTCCTTGCTCTCATTCCCTCCAACACTCTCTCACACATACTTTCTATGTCCCCTCTATGTCTTCCTCTTTCTCCCTCCCACACTCTAATAAACTCACTCTCTACCTCACCACTTTGTATTCCTCTCTCTCCCTCCCACACTCTCGTACACACACTTTCTATCTCTCCTCTATGTCTTCCTATCCTTCCCTCCAACACTCTAACACACTCACTCTTTGTCTACTTATCTCTCCCTACCATAGTCTAGCACACACACTTTCTATCCCCCCTCTATGTCTTCCTTTGTCTCCATCCCACAATCTAAAAAACTCACTCTCTACCTCCTGTATTTTTCTACCTCTCTGTCCCTCCCACACTCTAACACACTCGCTCTCTACCTCATCTATGTGTCTTCCTCTTTCTCCTTCCCACACTCTCGCACACTAGAAAGAGTGGTATATTATAAGAAAAGGAATTGTAAGGAAAAAAATTACCTTGAACTAAACTTGACATGATCGAGGTACATATCAATGGCCACCCACCTCTTCCAACTAGCTCACATACATTTTTCATCTTGGCAGTTTGTTTTCTATCTTTTCAGGTCCTAATCTTACAAGGTCATTTTGAGGCCCTAAACAAATTTTTTTTTGATCACAACAATCACACTATAGATAGATTCAGAGTGTGATGAAAATATGTGTATTCCTTGGATATAACTTTACAACAAGATAACGTGCACCTAAAATGTAGATCATATGAAAAAGTTACTACCCCAGGAAATTTATGTACCAACTTACCCCATCGGGGCCCACATGGCTTTTGGCGCTTCATCTCCTAGGGTTAGGTTTTTGGATGTCTGGGATTTTATGATTTATTATTGATGCTAAAAATGCCTAGATGCCTCATTGTAATGTTCTTAGACAAATGCACTTAGATGCCACATCGCTTCTCATAGACTAGCTACCACCATTTGAGCAAGATTGTTTCATTCTGCATTTTATAGTTTCAACAGATTTCTTTATTGAATAGAAGTTAAGTTTCACTATATCTCTATATATTGGTGTTAATGTTATAGATCTATTTTTCATTTCATTCCTCTCATAAATTTGTATCATTGGTATCATAGTGGTTTTCTCTTCATTAGTTTCTCTGTGCATGTCCCCAACGAGGTCAGGATATAAGCAGTTGGGACCCAAACCAGTTGATCCTTTGCAAGATGAGCCTCGATGAACCCAATGAATTCCCATGGGGGAATAAAAGAGGGATGATGGGGTAGGATATCCATTTAAATTGTTGCTCGAGGAATCCCTCCTGCGATATAGGAACTATATTATGGATAATTTTGTGCAAATCCTTCGACAACTTGCAACAATCGATGCATCTTCGTCAAGAAGAGGCTCCACCCCCTTCAAGGTATAGATAAATTTTGATATTTCTATATTTGAAGGCCAAATAGATGTATATGTTGTAGCCAAATGGATAAACATTCTAGAAGGGTATTTTTATGTTCATAACTTTTCTGATAGAGAAAAGATTACATTTTTTCTCCTTAAGGCCATCCCCCATGTCAAATATTGGTGGGATACTTTCTGTGAGAAAAAGGAAATAGATGCATCTACATTGTTTGTAGTTGCACCCACTTGGGTTTATTTCAAGGATGTTATTAAGGAACAATAATAACTGGTTGGAAGTTATGACAAATTATATACAAGATGGCCCACACTTCAGTGGGAAAGGCACCAAACAGTGCTAGAGTTCACCAATGTATTCAATACCTTGTGCAACATCTGGTTCTTAAGTACCATAGTGGTCTACATAGATACATCCATACATAAATGGAGTTTTTGGACATCTCATCCTTGGAATTGGCCTATCGATATGATGTCGAAATCGAGAAAAATATTAAACAAAATACATGACAGTTTGGGTATGTGAACCCCTCATAGTAGAAGCAGGGAAAAGGTGACCCCAACCCATAGAACAAAGGGCATATCAAGGATGGAAACCCTCGAGACAACCAGTCTAAAATTCAAATGAAGAAGGAAAATGGGAAGAAAAAGAAAGGCACTCGAAGTGGTGTGAGTGCCATAAGATTCTTGGAAATGACACCGTTGAATGCCAGTCAAAGCAGTCATTGGTGGCTGAGGTGAAATCCTATGAATTAGAAACAATCTTCAAGTTTGAGTCAGAAACATAAAAAGGAAGATAAATAATTGACACTGAACCCAGTGCCCAGTGAACCTGATGAACCATAGGAAGGTGAATGCATATTTTATTCACAGATGTGGGTGAATGGTACTCCACTACACTTCATTGTTGATAGAGGTAGCTAGAAGAACCTCAACTCACTGGAGGTTGTCAAGAAGTTGGATCTACCAATAAAACCACACACATAGTCATACACCATAAGAGGGTCCTCCAAGGGAGTGATCTCCACATCATCGATTATATATTCCTACCCTATGGCATCAAGCCCTTCAAATATAAGGTATTGTGTGATGTCGCCTCCCTTGAAGTTTGTGATGTTATTTTGGGCCAACCTTATTTATGGAGACATCATGTTGTATATGAGTCTAGGCCTCGCAATGTTATTACTACACTGGATAGGAAATTGTACAGGATAGCCCCACCTACTGCCATTTCCTTTATCTCTTCCAAGCAATGCAGGAAGGTCATCTCTCATACCAAGAAGTTTTTATTCTTCATGATTTGCACTCAATGTGAGCAGAAGGTTGCAGCCACATCCATGGACTCAATGAAAGGTTTATCCACGCAACATAAGCAAGTGGATAAGTTTGTGGAAGAATACAAATATTCTTCAAACTATGTTGTGGGAAAATTTCTCTCTCAACATGGAAATCCCATCGCCTATCATAGTGAGACGCTATCATATAATGTCTGTAAGTACCCCACTTACACCAAATAAATGTACTCAATTGTACAAGCCTATTTCCAGTGGAGGAATTAAATTTTCGGGAAGGAGACAATCATCCACACTGATGATAATCTTCTGTAGTTCATGCAGACATAAGGAAAATTGCAAAATGACCTCCATCAAAAGTGGTCCACTGTAATATTCCATATATAAAAAAGTATGCATAAGATAAATGAATATCTTGAAATGGAAGATGAACAACAATATAATCATAGAAACACCACAATAATACCAAAATTATACTAGAAGAACACCAGAAAGAGCACTTCGATTACTGAGAGAAATGTTCACTTACCTCTTCGAGCAGGAAACCTCAAGCAAAGAAGAGCTCTATTAAAATAATATCCAAGACAAAAATTCTCATATCGTCGGCTCCCATTTATACTAAATATGTCTATCAAAAGAACCATCTATAAGAATATCCTTCTAGAAGTGGAAACTTCTATTAGGTCTTCTTACATTAGACTTATTCTTTCTTATTGTTAGGTCTTATTAATGTTGAACGTTGTTACATGGAAATATATTATTCTACCTATGTGAGGGGTTAGGTCCCTAACATGCCCTCCCCCTTAAAAACAACCTTGTCCTCAAGGATTCAAATCGGGAAATTGATGCATAATGGTAGATGGTTCCCAAATGCCATTTGTTGGAGTTGTATCGTTATACTGAACTAACACTTCCTTGATGGTGTGCTGACATAGACGATGCTACCATTGGTCCAAAACTACTTGTGGTTGTAGCCAAATGGATCCTTCTTCGTTCAACTAGGGAAGGGTGGTTTGAGTTTGTCACTTAGTTCCAATCACCTTCTTTAAGAAGGAAACATGTAAATAGGATGGATATTTGAATGAATGGGAAAATATAACTGATAGGCCACCTATCCCACACACTTGAGAACCGTATAAGGACCATAAAATTTGGTAGCCAGTTTCTAACACTGGTCATCCTTGAGGGAATTTTTCTTGTAAGGTTATAGTCGAAGAAACACTTGATCCCCTTCTGCAAATTGACGTTCAGAGTGACCTTGATCTACTTGTTGATTCATGTGATTTTGGGCCATGACCAAATTCTCTTTGAAGGTACAGAGAATATCCTTTCGAACTGTAAGCATTTGGTTAACTTCCTGGACCTTCAAGACACCTAGAAAATATGAGAGAACTGAAGGTGGATTTTGTCCATATAACACTTCAAAAGGATTCATGCGGGTAGTTGTAAGGTATGAAGTATTGTAAGTGCATGACTAAATACATGGCAAGGGAGTTGAAATCATGAAAAGAAGCATGTGGTAGTTCAATATACCACTTTTTTACAAAGCCCGTAAGTGTTCGCTAGAAAAGATGCAAATGTATAGAATCATCCATGAGGGAGTTTGATGAAAACCATAAATGGAAAGTCATCACATGGTTATTTGGATCTTCTCCAGGTTTTCCTTCAAATTTTGGAATATCAGAAGGAATTTTATCTTGAATAACTGGCCAAACCGACGAATGACAAATAGGATCATTGGTTGACCGAGACAAGTCTGGTAGATCCAGAGTCGCAAGGAAAGGTAGATGTCAGTTAATTTGTGGATGATACTGGTGTGGCATAGGAACACCAGTAGGACCATAAACTAGGTTAGGTGGATAATTGTAACCAGTAGGTCCTCCTACATACGGTTGTTGTTGACCAGGATAAACAATATTCAATGATGGGTGAGAAACATTTGAATAATACGGTGGGTTCTGAGCATTATAAGCCAGGTGATTTGCTTTCCCATAAGGAGGATAAACATTGTTCCAAGGAGGAGGGTAAGGAGTAGATACCATAGGCAGATACACATTAAGCCCATGGGGAGGATAAGATTGTTGTCCTTGAGGACTCCAAATGGTGTTTGGGATTCCGCCCAGATAAGGTTGTCCATAAGATGGTCTAGAAGGAACAAGATTTGAGACTCCTCCTTGTGGGTTATGATATGAGTTCCCCCCAATGTGGGGTTGGGTAAATGTGCCTCCCAAAGATACTCCCCAGGATTATGAAGGGTTTTAAGAAAACAAAGGTTTCCCCCCTACCAGTGGTGGATTAACGACCAGGGTATGACTGGCAAAGGGAGGTTTCTCTCCTAGAGTAACATAAAAAGGGGGTTGTCCCCAAGGAGGGGTAGGCCCACCATAGGATGGTGTTCTTCCAAGAGGGATAGGTCTGTTAGATAGTGGTTTCCCTCTAGTCAGTTGTATTTGGCCAGCAAGGGTTTGCATTCTCTGGTGCAAAGATGTCCTAGCAGGATCGTGCGAAACATGTGGGGCTGTAGAGTGAAAGTTTCTAAAATTTGGGGTAGGGATTGAAGTGCCTTGGGACTGAGTAGAGGTGATGATTCCAGAATAAGGATGGAATTGTGCTGACGTAAAATTAGGGTTAATGACCTGATCGATGGGGTGATTCACAGTTTGACCGGATGACCTAGTTTCAACAGGAGGGTCATGAGGATTAAAGGGTTGTCGAAAGGATTCAAAATTCTCATAGAGATACCGTCCTGATGAAGTCCTCCATACAGAATGATTAGGTGTGGGATTTGTATCTACTGTAGTGGTATGGTGAACATGAGTCCTATACTCATCACCAAATATTGGTTTTGTGGATCCCATATATGTTTCGGTAAATGCTTTCTTAGGTAACTCTGGGACCTCTTCATCTATAACATTCCCAAGGGATTCTAAACGAAGAAAAAGTGGTTCGAGAGGGATTACCAACATAGATGTAGTGTGAGGAGTGGGATTCTGAAATATAACCAAAGCACCTTCTTGATTTTCTAATGAAGGACCAACAACTCTCCCAGCGTCAGATTGATTTTCTACCTCTCCATGATAGTTGTCTTCTGGAGGGTTAGGAGGTAAGGGTCGGTAACCTTCCGGGGGAATCCCTTACATCCAATGCAATCGATGAAGACCTTTATCATCTATAGGCTCAATTTTGGAGAATAGCAACACACGCTAAAAATCTAGGGCCAACTAATGAAAAGAAACAACATACGCTAATAAAATCTAGGAATCAAAACCAAGCAATCAAAACCTTCTCTCGATGACCGTACTAGTTGGTGATGAAATCCAACATCACGTGATCAAGTGAAGAATGGACTAGGATATGGTGGAACAGTTACAATGGCGACCTGCTTAACATACTTTCACCTTGGTGCAAGCCTCCACGTAGTAATTGTGGATTTACCCTCCAAGGAGCCCAAGTGAGTTTGACCAATGTTCGTTCCAGGTACAGTGAGACTTCCCTTCACCTTCACCTCCTATAAGTACGTAAATATTATGGAAACTAAGGACACCAACTCGCAGTCAACCCCTAGGAGGGTACAGTCAGCAGTCTGATACGAATGTATGGGTAGGATAACAAGTCTGAAATCAACTTGAGAGGCTCCCACACATAATAGGGGGTATACCCTCAAGTGACCCCCAATTTACGATCTGGGCACTACAAACAGTTGAACCATGGAGGGATAATCTCTGTAATTCTCCCAAATGAGACCTCGTGCATAACCCCTCTGTGAGAGGGGGATCCCAGAAAGCCTATACGACAATTGGATTTTCTCTCCCTATCGCAATATGATAATGTTTTTTTTGAAAAACTTTGGAGAGTTGTACTCATAGTCTAATCCGAAGTGCTAATCCTAGTCTAATTTTGGTGGAAAATCCTAAAAACAAAATGGTCTAGATAAATTTTAATTAGCAATAATTTTTTAGTTGTTCTTTACTCAAGGGTGTATGAAAATGAAACTGATGGTATTATGAGTCAATTCCCAAAAAATGAACAAGAAAATGATAAGCAGTATTTTATTTCGATGAATGGCTATTTAAGGGAAAGAGAGAAAGTTATTTTCATTATCAAACACTAAGATGCAACATCCTCATACAATTGTTTCTCAATCAAATCCAATGTAAAGCTAAAACAAATTCAGAAATGCCTTCTAATATCCAAACCAATCACTAAAATATGTCATTTTGCTTATATGTGAATGATAATTATATGTAAGACTTCTAATGTCAATCAAACGTCAGGATTAAACAATTAGAAGAAAACCTCACACAAACAAAAATATACTCTCATTGTGAATAAACATGAAGCAAAAAGATAACCAAATTTGCAAAGAAGAACCAAAAACCTCAAACAAAAAAGAAATGCTGGAAAACTGACCTCAAATATAAAATGGAAAGGTTCACAGACCTTTGGATTTCCTCACAAAATATTTCACTCAGTCAGATAAATGAGAAGAAAATAGCAAGTTAACTCCAGGTCAACAAAGACAAAGAGTGACTTCAAGGCAAGGAAAGAAAATGTCAAATTCCCAAACAAAAGAGGATCAATTCTTAGAAAATAGGGTGTTGAAGGCCAATACCAAGATGAACTGAGAGGATGAAACTCCTGAGTCAAAACCTAAATGAAGAAACAACTTCAGAAGATGAAAAATATGGAGAATTTATCACAGAAAGGGGGTAGCACTCTGGTGTAAGGGGAACCAGAGCATTCCAACACTCTGTGTGAGGCTAATAGGGAGTTTTGGCGCTTTGATAGCAAGGGAGGCAGAGTGCTTTGCTCTCAAAACACGGAAAAAATATCAGAAAACCAAATTTATGAATAGACTCAGTCAATCAGGGTGAATAAGATGAAAGAAAGAGGAAATCAATCAGATATAAGAATAAAAAAAAATATGGATAAGGTCAAATGAGTTGGAAAAGGGCCAAAACAAGATCTAGAAAAGGAGACAAAAATCATAGCTCATCCCTAGTGGAGTTGCCAATTTATGTTACAAGTGAATCCTTCTGTGGACAAGAGGATTCCCTCATGGTCTCTAGAGTCCTAAGGCCAAGACAAAAAATTGATTGACATGGACACTGACATCCTTTTATATCTAATCTAGCTAATATATGAAGGAGAAGAAGAAAGATATGTACCTTATTAATGACGTTTTTCCTCGCAAATTCCAAGCTGAGCTCCAATCCTGAACTCCTCAATAGGTCATGTAAAACAAACAAAGATACAATGGAATTCCTATTCTACTGAGATTAGATCAAATATAGATCTATCTACTAAAGACAAACTCATGTGGAACAAACACAAGTTTGAAAGAAACAAGACAAGCATTCATATATTGATAAGAACAAGTAAAAATACTTACAATCCTTTGATGAAGGTGCAACAACTTCTTCCAGTTCTCCGTGTCCAACCACTTTTCTCAAGTAATCTAGATTGATTTCTTTGTTTGAATCTCACTTATGAGATCATAAGTCTCAATCTCCATATCCTCTCTGTTAATACCACTTATAGGATCATAAGTTTTGTATCAATCTCTAGTCTCTTCTCCTCTTTCACCATGAGGAGGCCTCCTATTATAACCTTCGAGAGTCCCAACCACTTGAGAGATCTTTGGGATAAGTTGAGGATTCATCTCCTTCAGTTGAGGATCTTCCCTAATATATTTCCTTAACCAAAGATTCGAGCCCAACTACCTCTAGATATTGAGGGGATTGTCCCTTGATTTCCTCTAACAAACCAAAAATCAGCTCAGAAAAGGTAGCGCTCCCCCAAAAGGTCCCATAGAGCATTTGAATGCTCCCCCAAAGAGGCCCAGGGAGCACTGGCACTCCCTGAAAGTGGGTAGAGGAGTGCTCCCTCCCAAAATTTATGTTTTAGTGGCAAAAGGTTTGTACTCCTTGTCAACTGATTTTTCTTCTTCAAAACTAGTCTTTGAGGTGTCTTAATAGTCCTTGTGATGTCGTTAGAGGCACAAAATAGGCAAGATGGTAGTATGATGTTTGTGACACTTGTGACACTTGTGGTCAAGATTAAACACTTGCGGAAAAGATGCAACACTTACAACACTTGTAATGACGACACTTGTGGCACTATTGAAGTGAGTAATTTTGATGTGTAACAGGTTTCCCCCCAAAGTGCAAAGTCAGAAGACGATGATGACTGAAGTGCTTTGTAGAATTTTTTGAGCAAGGGTATGGATACAAAGAGGTTGGAAAGAGTTGAACACAACCATCAAACAAATATTATGGCATATTTCAAACCCAAGGCATGCATACCTATGCTTGTGTGATAAACACTTTTTAGGTATGTCCGCCATAAAATACACTGCAGATCCATAATTATATTCACAAAAAGGTATAGCCCCTGAAGATACAATGTGGATCTATACTCCTATGACCTAAACTGATCATAGCCACAAATAATACATAGTGGATCTATGAGATGACAAGACACAGCCACGACTAATACAAAGTAGAGCTATGTAACAATACATCTGTCATAGTTCAAAAGAACTCCTTCGTAACCTAGGAAAAGTATACATAAGAGTGATGACTCAACCCAGGGTATTCTTACCGATCCCGATGTAGTACAAATCTAACCATGTGAATATATGTTCTGATGTCAAACATGGTAGAAACCACTTGATTACCGTTTAATGATGTAAATCGTTAACAAGCGCAAGGGAAATCACCATTGATGTCAATGATTCCCAAGGTATTCTAGTACATTCCGACGAATGTGAATATATGAGATGAATTCTAACATTCGTGGAATCATCCAATCAAAGGTAAATGATGTAAACCCACTTTTGGACATGAGGAGGCCTGCCATTGAGGCATGCAAGTCCCAAGGTACTAACTGGTTTCTATGTCTAGCTCCTAGATAATGTGCTGAAGTCGACAGGAACAGACTCATCGAGGGAGGGCCTTGATGTATCCCCCATCAATGACATGAGACTGACATAGATATGTAATTTGTAGATCAAATGAACATGGACTAAAATGAGTATTGAAATAGGATATTTGTGATGGCTAACTCTCGAGGGAGATACTTCCCTTGAACACTGAGGCACAACATAAGAAAACTTGACATGGACCAAAACACGATGATGCAGTGGATGATGTGACTTTTGTTAGGTGACCCAAAGGAGTAAAATAGACTCAGAGGATTGGCTCAGTGCATAGGTTCAGTGGATTAAAATCTATGCAAATACAAAGTGCCATGTTCAAGGGTAACCGTAAGAGTTACTGGTAGTGTTCTCAAAAACTGCTTGGCTTGCTTCTTTCAATTTTTCTCCCATCCAGATAGATGAGTACCTCTTTTTAATTTAATGAGCTCAAGGAGGGTAACACATGATCGATATGACTCACCTTCAGTAATTCCCTCTTCCTTTGTTTAGTGAACTGAAAGAAATAAGTGTTCGGTCTCATATGATCCCTTCAATGCATAATTGTTTAACGAGTCCAGAGAAGGTAAACTCAATGGTTTTTCATATTTAGAGAGTCTGAAAACAACTTAAAGACAACTCCAATGTTGTCCTTTTTCGTAATGTTAGTCTTTCGAGGCCAAAAAAGAGATAAATATCACTCAAAAGACGCCCTTTCAAACCTTTTAATGAGTGGTAAAGGAAGCAAGATCACTCGACACTCTTTTCATGTTTAGAGAGTCTGAAAAGAGATTAAAGACGACTCCAAGGGGTTCCTTTTTCGTATATCCATGTGGGTCTGAAAAAGAGATAAAATTTTACCCAGCTGCATTCTCATGTATTTACGAGCATGAGAAAGAACAAAGACTAAGCTCGGTATGCCCCCAGCTTGAAAGCTCATGGCTTAACTCTAGAATGATCATCAAAGGCTAGAGACATGCCCCTCAAGCTTCAATTCATTCATAGACTTTGAGTTTGTCACCAATTTTTCTACTAGATGGAGAAAAAGGATAAGGGTGGATGAAATGAAGGTTCAAATATGAGACCTAACGAAAGACTCGACTCGACAAGAGAGGTGACTGTTTTATTTTTTAACAAGCTTGACACAGGAAAAGAACTATGCTCAAGGCTTCGGGTTCAATCCCCAGATTGTTGTTTCATTTTTTAATGAGTTTTCTACAGAGAGAAAAACTATGCTCAAAGATTCTATTTGATTTTTTAAAGAGATTTCTACAAAGAAGACAAACTATGCTTGTGACCTCTGTTCCATTTTTTAATGATCTTGCCACAAAGAAAAGAAACTGTGCTCGTAGCTTATGTTTCATTTTTTAATGAGCTTTCTATAGAAAGGATAAACTACGTGCTGGAAGATTGATTGTTGTCATTGATGTCAACCCTAGTCATGGGTTTTGGACTACAA
>SNQJ01S0017655.1:81725-105142 GCA_010110895.2 Picea sitchensis | reverse complement strand
ACATTAAATCATCACCATCAACCAACCATCACATAGAACCTGATAATGCTTCCTGAGACTTCTTCAACTTCTGCAATTCTTCAATTCTTGGAATACTCTGATGCTATAGATAATATTACTCAATGTATTTTCTGAAAATCCTCCAAGTTTCACTCCTTGAATCTTCCCCAAAAATAAGTTATAGAGAGAATGGTAGAACTTATTCAATTCTAGTTTATTCAGGAGAGTGTACTTGTACAGAATGCCCCGTGCTCAATATTTAACATCAGATTCTAAAATTCGTACACAAGCAACTAGACACCATACTCTTTCCAATGAAATTGGTCTCACATCATTTGGATTCTCTATGAAGAATTTCTTACTTTTTTACCCATAACACTTGTTTATGACTTAGAACACATCACCAAGAGACTTCATCCTCAGTTGAAATCCAACCTAATTTACTTGAAGTTTCCTCTGAAATTCGACTTGTGTATATAAAATGAATGTATAGTGATATGTATTTATACCCTTTATGTCACTTCCTTTTGACATTAGGGCCGTCTTGACACTTTATTATTTTGCAATTCTTTTCTTTAATTATATTCATGGTTGACCTGTACTTCCTTCTTCAATTCATTTGTTATCTTCAAAAAATCATTTCTCCTCAACCATGAGGATCCACGTGATGTGCCACCTATCACCGTAAACAACATGATGTATATTATCCATCCATGGGTGTTGTTTCTACATGTGCACTATCCTTCATGTCCAAATAAATTCATCAGTCTTGCGGTTCAAAACCAATGACTAGGGTTGACATCAATGAAAACAACCAATATTCCAAGAATCTCCCCCGTTGTCATTGATGGCAACACTCATGCTCCCCTGTCATCATGATCCCAATTTCTCTCCCCATTTGACATCAATGGAAAAGGGTAGGGTTGCTCCCTCGGAGTTCAATGGCATAAGGTGACCTTCTTCTTTGGGGCTTCTCCCCCTGAACAAGTGGCACTCAATAAAACTTCATTTTTATGTTCTCTTTCTTCCTTGGAGATATTTCGTTGATTTAGGATGTATATGTTACTTGGTATTCTTGTTGAAGTTCCAACAAGTCTTCCTAAACCTTCTTCTTTGATTTTTCATCTTTGTGAGTCAAATGTGAGAGTATATCCTTGATCACACATTTTACTAACACTTAGTAGATTATGCTTCAAGTCTTCAACCAATAGTACATTATTTGATTTTACATTTTTTTTTCCAAAATCTACTACACCTTTTCCAAGTATTTTGGCAGATGAGTCATCTCCAAATGAAGCATTTCTACCCTTTCTCTTCGAGCTGATGAATTTGTCTTGATCCCCAGTCATGTGTGAAGAACATCCGTGTTGTCTATGTACCATTCACCTTTGTCTTTACATTCTTCAACGATCAATGATATTCAATAATATTCATTGTTTGGAATCTCTTTCCTTCTCCATATTGTTCTTGGCATAGGAACATTTGGAATAGGAGCATCTTCATACATATATCTGCAATCTTGTGCTTTGTGACCAAGATAATTACATTTGTAGCATACGATATTTGTGTCCATCAATGGGGAGAATGAATTATAACTTTTGTTGACAAATCCACGATTATATACATATATTCTATTTACACCATTCATTTTTCTTGCATAGTTGTTCCTTTCATTGATTATGCAATTAATTTCCTTATGTCCAAAATTTTTGCAACTATAACAATGACAAAGAAACAAATTTTGATACCTGGGAGTAAGTGACCTTCTTTTTGATGTAGTCCCTCTGGGTTCATGATCTACTCTTCTATAGTTTCCTTTATGCTAATTGAAGATTCTTTTATTCTTGAAGGTTGGAGGTGTTCTTGGATATTCATTTCTTTTGTAATCATTCCTTCTTTCTGGTATCCTAGTCCACTTCTCATCAATTTTCTGTGTAGTTCTTTCTTCAACCTTCTTGTTAGTATTTTCATATTCTTTGTGTGAAGATTCAACTATGCATCCAAGATGTGTTAAGTCTTTTGGAACTTGAGAGTTTCTTAAGATCTTCCTCAATGAGACAACTTCTTGTTCAAGTTTCTCACAATCTTCTTATTTCTTCATTAGTTGGACACTCTTTACTTCTCCTATTCTTCTTGCTTCTTCGAGTAGAGTTTTCAAGGAAATGGTTTCTTCTCTTAGTTACTCAAAGTCTTCTAAATGTTTCTTCAATCTTACAACTATCTTTTCACAACTACCCAATTCACTTCTTAGTTTTTTATGCGTGTTTTTGAGCTTGCTATTTTCGATCTCAACGTGCTTCAATTTTTTAATATTCTCATCTTATTGTTGAATCATTTTTTCTTCATGATTTTCTTATTCTTCATTGGAATTTTCTTCTTCAGTGTCATATCTTTCAATCCTTGGATAAGGACATTCAAATTCAACATGTCTTACTCCTTCACAATTAAAGAAAAATAACTGACCTCTATTTGCTTCTTTGAAATATGAGATGTTGTAATTTGCTTCAAATTCTTCTTCTTATTCTTCATCTGCTTCTTCCCTTGTATAAAGGTCTTGTAGCTTGTCCCAAATCTGTTTTGCTAATGCACATGATCCCAACTTGGATTTCACAGAATCTATCAATCCATCCAGGATGGTATCTATTGCCAATTTGTTGTTCCTTCTTGCTTCCTTCTAAGCTGTAGTCTTTGGTTTCTTCAAAGCATTGTATCCTGAAGAAACTGAGAACCAAACATCTTCCCCAAGAGATTTCAAGTAAGTTTTCATTCTATTACTCCAGTAATCAAAATTGCTTCCATCAAATGGTGGAATCCCATTTGGAATGTTTTCTTCCATTTCTACTTAGGATCTTCCTTCTAGTGGTTAAATTGTACTGAAGTTAACCCCCTCTGACACCAATTGTTGATACAAAGAGGGGGATGAATCAGTATCAAGTACAATTTAAAAACTTTTTCAAATTATACTTCAAATAGATCATATATTCAATTATATATCTAATTAGAAGTGAACAAGAGTAGAAGAGTTACACCAATACACCACAATACACCATGCACAATATATGAGAAACAATCAATAGTTATTGTTCAAGGGAAGTAATGACTTCCAATGGAAGCTACAACTTCCAAATATAAACAGAGCGATACACCTCCAAAAGGAAGATACAATCATTCAATATCAAGAGAGGGCTGACCTCTATATCCTTGTCCCTTCCTTCCACCCAAGAATATATGAGAGATAATAAAACTTTACATTAAATCATCACCATCAACCAACCATCACATAGAACCTGATAATGCTTCCCGCGGCTTCTTCAACTTCTGCAATTCTTCAATTCTTGGAATAATCTGATCCTGTAGATAATATTACTCAATGTATTCTCTGAAACTCCTCTAAGTGTCACTCCTTGAATCCTCCCCAAAAATAATTTATAGAGAGAATGGTAGACCTTATTCAATTCTGGTTTATTCAGGAGAGTAAAATTCTACAGAATGTCCCACGCTCAATATTTAACGTCAGATTCTGAAATTTGCACACAAAAAACTATTGATCGTTCTATTTCCAATGAAATTGGTCTCGCGTCATTTGGATTCTCTATGAAGAAGTTATGACATTTTTACCCAGAACACTTGTTTATGACTTAGAACACATCACCAAAAGACTTCATCCTCCCTTGAAGTCTGACCTTATTTACTTCATATTTCCTCTAAAATTTGACTTGTGTATATAAAATGAATGTATAATGATATGTATTTATACACTTTATGTCACTTCCTTTTAACATTAGGGCTGACCTGACACTTTCTTATTTTGTAATTTTTTTCTTTAATTATCTTTAGGGTCGACCTTTACTTCCTTCTTTAATTCAGTTTGTCATATTCAAAAAATTATTTCTCCTCAACCATGAGATTTCATGTTACGTGCCACCTACCACCAGAAACAACATGATGTATACTATCCATCCATGGGTTTTTTGTCTGCATGTACACTATCCTTCATGTCCAAATACCTTCATCAATCTTATGGTCCAAAACCAATGACTAGGGTTGACATGAATGAAAACAACCAGTATTCCAACAAAAGGAACCAACATAAATTATATCATCATATGTACGACCTAAAAATGAGAAATCCAAATTGACTACAAAATTATAATATTTTGGAAGAAAGTTTTCCAAAAATATTCTCTTCGAAGGCATTGCCCTCGAACCCCTACCAAGAGAGGCTCCTAAGAATTTTCACCACCCGCCATGGAACCCTTGACGACATTAGTTAGGAGGAAAACCCTTGCACAAACTCCCTTCAAGAATTGGGATCCAAATGTGGATGAAACAAGACCTCTGAATTAGGAAGATAACTAGGTCGAAGAACCAACATGCATTGCAAATGAACTTAAATTATGAAACTTTTATTATATTTCTATGTATTATCTAGATCTACTTAGTTGGTATTTATTCCTAGCAATTGACTTCCCTTTCCTTTGTATTTCTATTCTACTTGGTTTCTTATTAGGGTTGAACTTTTACTTTGGTTTGAGAAAAGGAGAAGTGATGGTCTGTTTAATTTTTTTGTTATAGTAGTCTTCTCTTTCTATGATGGTATTCTAATATATGTTAGTATGTCCTTGTAGATTAAGGTGCCATCCTATAAGGTGTGCTTGTATATGGAACACCTACAATAGATTGAGGACCACTGACATGAAGCCACATACACTATGTATCATGTATGTGCTACCTCGGAGCCTCATCATACATGTGCTCCTTCTCAACCTACCTTACTAGATTTTCAATTGGCCAAAAACATTATCCAAGGATGTGATGAGTATGTGCACAATCTATCCGCTATCCTACCAATGTGTGGACAAAGCCTTACCAACCATGGATCTTGTGATGTCAAAGTGGCCTAGATACTAGGTTACTATTGATGAATGGTACATTGTACAACCCATGGAGACTGACTTTCCAATTACTATATGGGGTCCATTCCCACATGATCATGACTACCTCCCCTCCATCCTCGGATAGCTAGGATTAATGTTTAATGTTAATTTTTTAATAATCCAATGAATATTTTTTGGAAACTGTGAGCACTTTGATAATATATTAGTATTTTGTCATAAGTCAACCTATTTTTTCAAATAGGACACTTGGGTGTTTTATCTATTACTAGCCAATGATTATGTTTTATTTTACTCTACTTGTGAATGCTACTTAGGAACCACACTTTTTTTTCCCTTTTTTAAAAAATTAATAACATTAGTAGTCAAAGGAATCTCTTTTGAATACAAAATAATTTGTAAGAACTAGTAGGAATCAATTATTGGTATGTAACAACACATTTAAATCATGTGTATGCATAAATTCATTTTCAATATATATAAGCAAAAGTATGTAGAAAATTATAGCATAGACCACTACTCCTTACATGTATGTATGGATCAAAGATTTTTTATGTATTTTAGCACAAGTTCTACTTAAAAACTAAAATCATCAATCTCATAGATGCATATAAGTGTGTTTTTATTGGTGAAGAGCCAATGCTCATAACTATACTAAAAACAATATTTCTCTTTATTACAACAACAACACCATTACCTTCAATGATACTAAAATGGTTGTTCTTTCTATTATTGTTACCATTACTAATATTTCATTATGCATAAGGAGATATACCACAAAAGGTGCTTAAAAAATATAGTGCACCAATTATTTATAGTATATAATATGCATCAATAAATCTTAAATAGTGTTACATTGGTGCACCATACTATAATATATCTACCATGGAAAGTACCTCTGCTAAAATCTTCGACCACTCAGTGTTTGTTAGGTATAATAAACCTATACTACAACTAATGCAAACAACTTTTCTTTTTTTTCTAACGAGTATTTTAATAACATTTTCTTCATAATTTTGTAGAATCATATAACATTAAAAACCTTCGCTAATTGATATTTTCCTTATAATGTAATCATTAACAAGTGTGAGAGGTGTGAATATTATTGTAAGGAGGGAAAAAAATGAAGTTAAAACCTCTTCATTATAAACACACAATCATTGCTCCAATAATTACAGGAAGAAAAATTTGTAGAAAATTAACTCAACCCTTTAGATATACGAGGAAAAATGTATTAACCACATGCAAGTCATCATTGACCAAGAACACTCTAATAGTTAACAAAAATGAGTGATAAATCTAAACTAAAGTTAAAAACAACCCAAAAAGAGACACAAATGAGTTTCTACAAAGATAAGGCAACATAAAGTGATCAAGTTTGTAAACTCCAAAAGTTGAATGAAAGGAAACAAAGAATGTACCAAAAACACTCTAATAGTCAACAAAAATGAGCGATAACTCTAAACTAAGGTTAGAAACAACCCAAAAAGAGACACAAATGAGTTTCTACAAAGATAAGGCAACGCAAGGTGATCAAGTTTGTAAACTCCAAAGGTTGAATGAAAGGAAATAAAGGATGTAGCAGAGAAATTGAAGAAAAAACCTAAATTTTCAAGAATTTTCCATAGGAAGTATCTCGGGTGAGGGAACAAGCCAAAGAGGCCCCATCAATTCATATACAAGATCCTGATTTGTAGGAAAACATGGTTTTGGGGTGGAGATAAACACTGTATAACATCCATCCAAATTTTAAGAGTTCTTGATTTGTCAGAGAAAAGGTAGTTTTGGTTGGACATAAATATACAAAAGTATTAGATTAGCTATTACACTCATCAGATTGCCAACATCTAGATTCAAGAACATTGATGGGTTACTCTCATACACACTCATAAAGTTGTACATGTTAAAATAGAAAATAGAAAGAACTCACTCGAGAAATTATTTGGGTTAATCCATTCAATATTACAAAGAGATTATTTAGAGATATTATTTGGGACAATAGACATTAATCCATTCAATATTACAAAGAGATTATTTTGTGCTAGAGATGTTAATCCATTCACTATTAAAAATTGTATAACATTTGAAAAGGTTTTTTCAATTAAATGATGTACTGATCAATAGAGTGATTTATTACAAATATCACCAAGTGAATTATCTTTTTTTTTCCATAATAAAATGTTCAATTGCCTAACTCATCAAATGATCATCAAATGTAATTAGAAACTTGTAACTTTTATTTATATAAATTTAAAATTTAAGTCGTTTTTATAAAAATGATTTTTTCTTTGATCGTTCCATCTGATTATTTACTGGAAATATCGATGTTTTATCATACTATAAAAGTGGGTAAAGTTCAAGCCCATCTTTTTTCTAAAATGGGAATGGCCTCCTTAATTTTAGAATAAAGAGCCACACAATTTCTCCGATTATTACAGCTATTACAAAATTGCGACTAACTATGTTCTCATCTTCCTTATCTTCTTCCATTTCATAATGATTTTAGGGAACAAACAAACACCTCCAACATCAAAGGAATGAAAACTCACTAGCTTTCTCAACAATATAGGTGTTGTTAAAAGATAAGTTTTGAATTTTTTATTTTTTTCAGAGGTTGTGAAATAGATATTGGTGAAATCACCATTTTTTATTATTTAAATTGTATTTTTGAATGAATAAATAGATTCAGCACCCTCAAAAACCAAGAGCCTCTCAAATTATACAAAATCAATCTTTTAAATCTTGATTCCAACAAGTTTTGACAAGATTTCAGAAAATTGAACAAAAAATATACCTATAAAAACTCTAAAAACTATACCAAAAGATAAACAATCTTTCTAACATATGGAACTGAATATTTTTCCAAAATCTACCAAGAAATTATAAGTTTGGACATGATTATATGAAATACATGGAGCTTATTAACTCCTTTCAAGTAACCATTAACGTTAATAAGATGATCGTGGGTGGCAGGTGCGGGGGGAGTCATCTATGATTTCGATGGACAAAAGGTAGCTAACTTTTCCTGGGGTTTGGGGAAAACAACCAACAACAGAGAAGAAACCCTAGCAGAGTACATGGGGATAAAACTATCTCATGCTCAAAGTATTCAAACTCTAACTGTGTTAGGGGACTTTGAAATAGTCATAACTGATCTTTTGGGTCTCTCAACCTTAGAAGTTCATCCTCCCAATGGCCTCTATTCACAAATAAACACCCTAAAACATCACTTCACCAGCTTACGCTTCTTTTATATCCTCCACACTCAGAACACGGAGGCAGATAAGCTAGCTAAAGCTGTGAAATCCCTAGAACAGAGCCATCTAGTCATCAATCAAGCCTCCTCTTATGACTGGTTTCCTTAACTGCACCAGTCCAAACAGTCTCTCACTCACAAATAAGAACTTCGTCACTTAGTCATCTCTTTCTACCCTAACCCCTCCTCTCTCTAGACCTCCTCACCCCCCCCTTCACACCCCTTCTCCCCATGCCCCTTTCCCCGTCCCCTGCANATTTCCCCCCCTCGCTTTGTCATACAGCCCCCTCCTCAGCTCGCATGCCTCCTTTCTTGATCCCCGTGTCCTTTCTCCATCTCCCTTCACTTTCCCTTATTACCGCGGATCTTCACATTCCTTCCCCGATGTAATATCCCCAAGGACGAGCCCTATTATAATCATGTTTATGAATTGTAAATCATGTTTATGAATTGAAAATCATGCTTTGTAGGCTGGTAAGCCGAGTATTCATAAGCTAGTAGGCTTATGTGTTTATTTGGCCGCAGAGCCTAAGCATTAAAGGCCATGAGCCTATTTTTTTATATGTAATATGCAAAACATTAATAAAGATTAAACAACATTGTGTGCAAACCGACCACGAAGAAAGAGTGATGGGGGACTATGCTTCCACAGGGTGGGTAAGGGAAAATGGGCTAAAAGGTTGGAAAGAAGGGCTAAGCTTAGGGGCTTAAGTCCTTGGTAATAATAATTTATTATTATTCCAAAGTTGTGTGACAAACATGTTTTTATCCTAAGTTCTGGGAGAGGCAAGTTATGATTTTTTAGACTCGAATCCAAAAGAATGTAAAATAATGAGATGAAAATCCTTTTCTTCAATGCATCCTACATAAGGGATGGATAAGAGGTTCAAATTTCTTTAACAAAAACACTCAATTCCCAAATGCAATTTTTTAAATGCAATCCACTACACTACTGAAAATCAAGAATGCAACTATCTTCTTTACTTGATTCTAATATATAAATAAAGTAGATGCAAACAATTTAAATCTTCATTACTTTCAATTAAAATGAAAGGGTCAAATGAAGATACAAAAGACACAAAACAAAAAGGATTTCAAACAAAGAATTCACTCATAGGATAGCAAAAATTGAAAGAAACAAGTATGATAACTCACACAATCAAGAACTCAACAATCGACAAGTATTTAAGGGATATAAGAAAGTTCATAGAAGAATCAAAAAATTGATAAGGAGAAAGATAAATCACTTAACTGTCTTGACAAAATGAGTAGCAAGAAAGAGAAATTAAAGATAGGTTTTGGTAAGCATAAATTCTCAAATTATTCAAAAAGGAAATATTTGAAAAGTAACTTAATACCAACAAACCTTTATAGACCTTTTCAATCAGTCAGATAACTAGAAACTTCACAAGAACCAAATAAAAACAAGAATAAATAAGGAGAATCAATATCACAATTTGGAAAAGATTGCAAGATAAAAAAAGACAATGAAAAGAGTGATAAGAAGCCATATCCTCAACCAAAACAAATTCGCAAGAAAAAGTACAGACTCTAGGAAAAATACCTCCAACAAAGGGCTGGGAAAAATAGTGAAGATTTTCCTGGATCTACTCAAAACAAGAGAGAAGCACTCCATAAAACAAAGATATAGAGTGCTACAGTGCTCTCCAAGAGACCACTGAGGAGTGATGATCAGATAACCAACACCCTGGTAGCCACTCTAGGGGGCGCTAGTCTTAGAGATGCTTGGAAATAAGCATTAAAAAGAAAAAATTCAACAGAGACTGGATTCGTAACTATGACTACTGCTTCAAACAAGGAAAAGGTTCAAACGATCCAAGGAAAGACAAGTCAATGTCCTTCCCCAGTGGAGTCACTAATGTTTGTTACGAAAATATTCCCCTGCGGACAAGTGATATTTCCCTTGGATTATAGACCCCTATAAGAAGACAGAAACACAAAAAATGGACACTAACATTCCTTTGAATTCAATTCAATCTATCAAAAAGAGAGAAGGAGAAAGAGTGTGATGCACCTTGTTTTGAATTTTGTCCTCGTTGCTTCCAATCTGATCTTGATCTCCAAACTCCTTAGCTAAAATTGATACCTGCAATAGGTAACAAAGAGAAATACAGAAATCCTACTCTACAAGATTATATCAAATAAATTCATCTACAAATATTGAAGTAACAAGGCCAAAAAAAATAAATCAACCAAACAAGATCAAACAAGGCAAAGGTTCAAACGATCCAAGGAAAGACAATTTAATGTCCTTCCCCAACGAATTCGCTAATTTTTGTTACGTAAATATTCCCCTGCGGATAGCTGATATTTTCCTTTGATTATAGACCCCTATACCAAGACAGAAACACTACAAATGGACAATAACATCCCTTTGAATTCAATTCAATCAATCAAAAAGAGAGAAGGAGAAAGAGTCTGATGCACCTTGTTTCAAAGTTTTTCCTCGTTGCTTCCAATCCGAGCTTGATCTCCAAAATACTTAGCACAAATTGATACCTAGAATAGGTAGCAAAGAGAAAAATAGAAATCCTACTCTACAAGATTATATCAAAGAAATTTATCTACAAATATTGAAGTAACGATAGATAAGAACATGCAAGAATACACAAGCTTGAAGGAAATAGGCCAAGCATATTCAAATGAGAACCCAAAGAGAATACTTACAAACCAATATTGATGCAGTTGCAGTAGCCTCCCAAACTTGTCCTCGTCCATCCCTTGCACGATGGTTCCAATATCATAAGTTTGATATCTGAAAGATTCCTTCTCTTTCACCTTGGAAATCCCTCAATATATTGACTTGAGAGGCACAAAAACCATGAGAAAATGAGGGTTATGGTTGATGATATGGATCCTTGAGGCTTGGATCAGATTCTAATTTGAGGCCCAAGCATGAGGGTCGAACCAAACTAACCCAATATAAAAGAGCTGGCCCATAGATGAAAGTGGGTGAGATCCCACCTTTCTCTCAACAAAATCAGCACTCCCCCCAAGTGCGAGACAGAGCATTGATCCTAGATCAAAACTCACTTATAGTGGTATATGGGGTGCTATGTGTGCACCCAAAGTATGGATAGGGGGATACAGGTCTTCATAAATGCTCAAAAAAGGGTTGAAATTTCCAGGGAACAAGTGTGGTTTTACTAAACAATGATGGTTTTCCTCCTCCCATATGACTTAGGGGTCATGAACAACTATTTTAATGGTGTTAAGGGGTGGAAACACCTTAGAAAGTGAATTTGACATTTGGGAAGGTGCATACAACACTTGTGATAGTGAATGTGACACTTATCGAGGTGCATATGTCACTTTCTCACACTTGTGACAATTAGGGTGCGGAAAACAAATGTGGTACTTTGATGTGTAAAAATGACCTTGGTTTGGCCATCTGTTTGGGCATGGGAGGCCGTGGATTTGGTGATATTGGTTTCCATCCATGACCACAATCTCAACCAAAGTGCGTTGAGGAACTAACTATCCCAATATGAGATGATGGTTTGTGGTATCCCAAAATTTACCCAAACTTGTTTGAAGAAGATCGTGGCAGTTTCCTCTACTGTGATGCTCTTATTACAGGTGGCCATAATCACCATCTTGGAAAAACGATCAACAACTATGAAAACATAGTCATTTCACTGCTTTATTGAAGGAAGGACCAACATGTATTCCATCAAGATAGATTCTCAGGGCCTTTCAGGATTATCAAAATGGGTGTACATGACTTGTTTATTAATGGATGGTTTAGAAATGGTGCAAACCATGCAGGACCTGATATACTTGTTGACATCCTGCCAAAGTTTCAACCAATAGAAATGTTGTTGCGACATTTCCACTGTCTTTTCTATGCCGAAGGGCCCTACCACCTGACTATAGTGAGCTTCCCAAATCATATTTTCTTGCTCACTTGATGGGACACATAGATAGCCTAGATGGCACAACAAACCATCCTGAAGACAGAAATGAGTGAAAATTGTGTTTGTTCTTAGCATATGGTAGGTAGTTGAAAATTCGAGATCATTGTCATAGGGTTGGGTCCATATGGAGTTCTCATGTTCGCATAATTGTAGCACCATGGTTAGTGTATCAACTAGAGGTCAACTGAGGCATTCAACAATGCTATTAGTGCTCCTTGTATTATACTTGATGTTGAAATGGAACTAGTGCAAGTATGTGGATGTTAGGGACCTAACCCCTCATGTAGGTAGAATAATATATTTCCATGTAATAAAGGTCAATATCAATAAGGCCTAGAAATAGGGAAGAATACGTCCAATGTAAGAATACCTAATAGAAGATTATTCTTCTAGAAGGATCTTCCTCTAGATGGTTCTTTTGATAGACATATTTAGTATAAATAAGAGTTGAGGGTATCAGAACTTTTGTCTTGGATATTATTGTAATAGAGCTCTACTCTGTTGGAGGTTTCCCCCTCGAAGAGGCAAGTGAACATTCCTCTCAGTAATTGAAGTTCTCTTTCTGGTGTTCTTCTGGTACAATTTTGGTATTATTGTGTTTTTGTTCTGATTATATTGTTGTTCATATGCCATTTCTAGCTATTTGTTTATGTTCTTCATACTTTTTTATATTTGGAATATTACAAGTGGTATCAAAGCACCTTCCTCGACATACAATTCTGGGTTAATTTTTTTCCAAGGTAGAGATGTATTCCAACGTCTTTAAGCTACAAATATATATCGTTACACACATAAAACCATGGTCGTGGATTCATAGATGTAGGAAATACAAGTGGTACTTAAGCGCACATCTGTTGGCCACACTTGTAACCCTTGTTGTTACCCCTTCGAGTGGTAGTGCATAAGACAACACATGTATAAGGATCGACTTAGATCTCCTAAAGTCCTCCATAGATAAAATGATTAGTCTCCTAACTTCTATAGTGCTATCGAGAACAACACTCGAGAATATACTCTCTAGTACCTGGGTAGTCGGGTAGTACGGCTAAGGGCACGGTCTAGCCTCATTAGTTGGTGCCCTAAGAAATTGGTTTGAGTACTATTGTTGGAACTCGCACTTATATCAGAGAGGTATAGCACAGGTCAAACCCTTTTCTGTAGAACCCATGAATACCTAACCCTTGGGACGGAACCAAAAACAGAACATACAAGATCTATTGCGGTGCAACTGTGTCTCCTGCATTTGAGTTGTGAAATTTATACACATTTCTTCATGTTAACCATTTGGGCATTTCATCACTGTAATATTCTTCAGATCAGAGTATAAATCCGCAAGAGTAGAAAAAAAAAAGTCTAGATTTTGTTGGCACCATTATTTGAAACCTATTCCGTTGGATTTCTCTCTTCACCCTTATCGTAGTCATAGCTATCATTTTTCAACAATTTTTTTTCTTGTGGATCCGACCCTCTTCCAACACCCTTATTTCAGTTTTACCCCCATTGGATTCCACTCGTCACCCTGATTGTTGTGATACACTTCCCCCATAACCCATTTTCTATGTGGTCCCACCCACCCCCTTTCGTGTTCCCTCATCACCATGGCCCATACTGGTAGCCAAGACTTCGAAGCTCGCTTCACTACCTTGCACTCTAACTTCACATAAACCCAACAAGATGTGTGGTAGCTCAGTTCAAATATTTCCACCATCAATAAAATGATGCATTCCTCCATAGCCTCCTCAATCGAGGAACTCAAAGATGAGCTCAAACAAGACATTACTATGCATCTTGAATCTGTCACTACGATGATCTACACCAAGATGCATATCCCTATAGATGTTACCATATATGACCCCCCTTTGCATACTGAAGGTGAAACTTCCTCTCATTACCATAATTTTCAGCACCATCACTTTCAATGTGACCTATGCCTTCCGCGTGTGGATTTGACCAAATTTGATGGATCAGATCTGACTGGTTGCATAACTTAAATGGAACACTATTTTTATTTGTATGGAATTACGGATGAATTGGCCAAACTATGGTATGGTGTTCTCCATCTAGATCAAGAACGTTGGCAATGGGGGCAATGGTGAAAAAATGCCCGCCAAGGGTATGTGGCTTGGACACACTTTGTGGCAGAGATTTATTAACGCTTTGACACTGACACCAACCATTTAGTCTGTTTAACAAAGTTGAAACAATCTAGCATAGTGGAAGTCTTTATAGCTTCTTTTGAGAAAATGGATTTTCAGACATAGGGCATGTCTGATGCTTTTTTCTGAGAATGTTTTATCAGTGGCCTCAAGGATGAGATTTGTGCTCATGTCCTCATGGATCAGCCTCATAGTTGGGTGGACACCACTAAAATAGCTAAGGAAGCACAACAGGTTGTCTCTTATCAAAACCACAAACCCTCATTTATTCCTCTCACTAAATCAATCACTCCCACTCCTCCTTCTACTCCACTAAAGATCCAGAAATTGACCAGAGACAAAATGGGTGAACACCAACTCAAAGGCCTTTGTTATAATTGTGATGAAAAATATTTCTAGGACACAAGTGTAACGAACAAAATGCTTTTATGGCCATCTCGTATGATTTTTCGGAAGAGGATGTTGAGGCTCCCCTTGTTTCTATGTCACCTGAACCCACTGATATAAACCTTCCCTCAAACCCTCCTGAAGTAGAACCTGTCATTTTCCTAAATTCTCTCACTAGCTTCTTTACTCCCCAAACCCTCAAGCTAATTGGTTACATCAAGCATAGGAATGTCATCATTCTTGTTGATAGTGGAAGCACCCATAATTTTATTCATCGTTTCATTTCACAAGAAACTAATTGATATATCCGTGCAGTCAATGATTTCCAAATCATGATTACCAATGGTGGGTCCATGAAGTGTGGAGGGCGTTGTGAAAATGCCCATCTCCAAATTGGTGGCTACCATATGAAATCTCATATGTTTTCTATCGACATGGGCGGTTGTGACATTGTGTTGGGTGTATAATTGCTAAGTAATTTGGGTCCCATTCTCATGGATTTTAAGGAATTAACCATGCAATTCGAACAAGAGAGCCAATGATATATGTTCCAAGGAATCACTATTGGTTCCCCATAGATCATTAGTTCCCATTGCATTGAAAAGATGCTCAAAAAAGGTCATTCTAGAATTATTTCCCAACTCCATGTCATCCAAGCCACTAAAACACCCTCTGTGTCACCGAACCTCCAATCCATCCTCTCTAAACATCAAGTGTTATATTCCACTCCCCAGGGAATCCCTCATTCCCGTGGTGTTCATGATCATTCCATTCCACTTGTCCCAGGAATCCTTCCTCCTAATATTCATCCCTATCATCACCCCTTCTCCCAAATAAATAAAATTGAGAAAATGGTTCAAGAACTGCTCAACAGAGGTGTTATCCTCCCTAGTATGAGCCCCTACTCTTATCTTATTCTTATGGTCCTTAACAAATAAGGTTCTTGGTGCATGTTTCATGACTTTCTCACCCTCAAAAAACTCACCATTAAAGACAAATTTCTCATTCTTGTCATTGATGACCTCTTGGATGAATTGAGTGGCACCTAGTTCTATACTAAACTTGGTCTTCGTTCGAGCTACCACCAGATCCATATGAAAGAGGCAGACATTCCTAATATTTCTTTTATAAATGATGAGGTCCACTATGAGTTTTTGGTCATTCCCTTTGGCTTGTGTAATGCTCCCTCCACTTTCCAAAGCCTCATGAATCATATATTCCATCATTTTCTCTGTCATTTTGTGTTAGTCTTATTTGATGATATACTCATCTATAGAAAAACTTGGAAAGACCATCTTTCTCATGTGGATCGAATTCTACATCTACTTTCTCATCACCAAATTTTCCTCAAACAATCTAAATGTGCTTTTGGTGCCTCGAAAGTAGATTACTTGGGTCATATTGTGGGAAAGGCCGACATCGGGGTGGATCCTAAAAGATTGAAGCTATGTAAGATTGGCCTCACCCAAAGACTCTCAAAATCTTGCGGGGATTTCTGGGTTTAACAGGTTATTATTGCAAGTTTGTTAAGAATTATGGAAATATTGCAACACCTCTCACTGTACTCCAGTAGCTACTCAGGCTTTTCAAACCTTGAAGATGGAGATGTCAACCACTCCAGTCCTGGCTCTTCCTGATTTAACAAAGACATTTGTCCTAGAATGTGATGCTTCCAGCAAAGGAATTCACACTTTCCTTATGCAAGAGGGTCAACCTTTGGCCTTTACCAGAAAACAACTGTCGAAGAGAAATTTGGGAAAATCAATCTATGAAAAGGAAATGTTGGCTATTATGCATGCCATGGATATTTGGCGCCATTATTTATTTGGGAAATGCTTCCAAATAATACATATCATCAAAACCTTAAGTATTTTCTAGAAAAATGCCTTTCCTCCCCCGAGCAAGGATGATTTTAGGGGCTAAATTTCGCTCATGGGCTAATTTTCCATGGTTTTCCCAAAAAAATATTCGCTATTCTAAAAATGATTCGCCCAAATTTTATAGGATAAAATGATTTTACCTTGAAATTCGCCAAAAGTTTACACAAACTACATAAAATACTTAGAAATTTGAATATTTTTACAAAAATATCGCCAAACATTTATAGTTATCATACGAAGGATTGGTAAGATTCGTCAAGGCTTCTACAATTTAAAATAAAATTCCATCCTTAAAATAATTGTTGCCCCCGAGCAACAAAAATGGGTGACTAAGCTCTTTGGATATGATTATGAGATCATTTACAAGAAAGGCAAAGACAATGTGTTTGTTGATGCACTTTCCCGAAAACACGATGATAAAGGGTCCATTTTTTCTCTCTACTTCATTTTCCTAGATTATCTCTGAGATGTTCACTAGGAATGGCTACATGATCCCAAAAGTTCGTATTCGATACTGCAAGAATTGCAGTCCAATTATCCAGTTTCCCCAGGGTACTCTTCGCTCAATGATGAACTTCGATACAATGGTCATCTATATTTAAGTAAATAGTCAAAACTTAAATCCATGGTACTTTCTAAGCTTCATGCTACACCCACAACTAGACACTCCGGGTTTACCAAAACGTATGACCAGGTCAAATGTTCTTTTTTCTGGGATGCTTGTTACACATCAAAATTACTCACTTCAATAGTGTCGCAAGTGTTGTAAGTGTCGCATCTTGTCTGCAAGTGTCGCATCTTGACCACAAGTGTCGCAAGTGTCACAAACATCATACTTCCATATTGCCTATGTCGTGCCTCTAATGACATCATAAGGACACTTAAGACACCTCAAAGACTAGTTTTGAAGAAGAAAAATTAGTTGACGATGAGTACAAACCTTTTTCCACTGAAATATCCACTGAAACATCAATTTTGGGAGGGAGCACTCCCCTACCCACTGTCAGGGAGTTCCAATGCTCCTCGGCCCTCTTTGGGGGAGTGTTCAAATGCTCTATGTGCCATTTTGGGGGAGTGATACCTTTTCTGAGCAGATTTTTGGTTTGTTAGAGGAAATCAAGGGACAATCCCCTCAATATATGAAGGTAGTTGGGTTCGATTCTTAGGTCAAGGCATGATATTAGGGAAGATCCTCAACTGAAGGAGAGGAATCCTCAACTTATCCCAAAGATATCTCAAGTGGTTGGGCCTCTCCAAGGTTATATAAGGAGGCCTCCTCATGGTGAAAGAGGAGAAGAGACTAGAGATTGATACCAAACTTATGATCCTATAAGTGGTATTAACAGAGAGGATATGGAGATTGAGACTTATGATATCATAATTGAGATGCCATCATAGAAATCAATGCAGATTACTTGAGCAAAGGGTTTGGACAAGGAGAACTGGAAGAAGCTGTTGCACCTTCATCAAAGGATTGTAAGCACTTTTACTTGTTCTTATCAATATATCAATGCTTGGCCTGTTTCTTTAAAACTTATGTTTGTTCCACATGAGTTTGTATTTAGTAGATAGATCTATATTTTATCTAATATCGGTGGAATAGGAAGTCCATTGTATCTTTGTTTGTTCTACAGGATGTATCGAGGAGCTCAGGATTGGAGCTCAGTTTGGACTTTGCGAGGACAAACGTTGTTAATAAGGTACATATATTTCTTCTTCTCCTTCGTATATTATCTTGATTAGATCTAAAAGGATGTCAGTGTCCATGTTAAGCACTTTTCTGTCTTGGCCTTAGGAGTCTAGAGACCAAAAGGGAATCCACTTGTTCACAGGAGGATTCACCTATAACAGAAATTGACGACTCCACTAGGGAGGAGCTCTGATTTTTGTCTCCATTCTGAGATCTTGTTTTGGCCCTTTTCCCACTCATTTGACCTTATCCATTTTGTTTTTTATTCTTATATCTGATTGATTGCCTCTTTCTTTCATCTTATTCACCTTGATTGACTAAGTCTATTCAGAAATTTGGTTTTCTGAGATTTTTTCCGAGTTTTGAGAGCAGAGCGCTCCCCCTCCCTTGCTATCAGAGCGCCAAAACTCCTTATTATCCTCAAATAGAGCGTTGGAATTCTCTAGTGCTCCTTACAGTAGAGCGCTACCCCCTTTCTGTGATAAATTCTTGAGATTTTTCATCTTCTGAAGTTGTTTCTTCATTTTGGTTTTGACTCAGGAGTTTCATCCTCCCAGTTCATCTTTGTATTGGCCTTCAACACCCTGTTTTCTAAGAATTGATCCTCTTTTGTTTGATAATTTGACATTTTCTTTCCTTGCCTTCAAGTCACTCTTTGTCTTTGCTCACCTAGAGTTAACTTGCTATTTTATTGTCGTGTATCTGACGTATTGAAAGATTTTGTGAGGAAATCCAAAGGTCTATGAACCTTTCCATTTGATCTTTGAGGTCAGTTTTCCAACATTTAGCTTT
Source organism: Picea sitchensis (assembly GCA_010110895.2). Lineage (NCBI taxonomy): Eukaryota > Viridiplantae > Streptophyta > Pinopsida > Pinales > Pinaceae > Picea > Picea sitchensis. Next base: position 86,148 of record SNQJ01S0017655.1, on the reverse strand, counting down.
TGTTTGAGGTTTTTGGTTCTTGTTTGCAAATTTGGTTATCTTTGTCATTCTTTTTTATTCACAACAACAGTAGATTTTTGTTTGTGTGAGTTTTTCTTCTTATTGTTTAATCCTGAAGTCTGATTGACATTAGAAGTCTTACATTTGATTATCATTCACATATAAGAAAAAATACATATTTTAGTGATTGGTTTGGATATTAGAAGTCATTTCTGAATTTTTTTTAGCTTTACATTGGATTTGATTGAGAAACAATTGTATGAGGATGTTACATCTCAGTGTTTGATAATGAAAAGACTTTCTCTCTTTCCCTTAAAGAGCCATTCATCGAAACACAAGACTATTTATCATTTTATTGTGCATTTTTTGGGAGTTGAGTCATAATACCATCAGTTTCATTTTCATACACCCTTGAGTAAAGAACAGCTGAAAAATTATCGATAATTAAAATTTATCTAGACCATTTTGTTTTTAGGATCTTCCACCAAAATTAGACTAGGATTAGCACTTTGGATTAGGCTATGAGTACAACTCTCCAAATTTTTTCAAAACAAACATTAGCATCTTGCGATAGGGAGAGAAAATCCAATTGTTGTATAGGCTTTCTAGGATCCCCCTCTCACACAGGGGTTACGCACAATGTCGCATTCGGGAGAATTACATAGATTATCCCTCCATGGTTCAATTGTTTGTAGTGGTCAGATTGTATATTGGAGGTCACTTGAGGGTATACCCAAGATTATGTGTGGGAGCCTCTCGATTTGATTTCAGACTTGTTATCCTACCCATACGTTCAGATCGGACTGTCGACTATACCTGCCCAGGGGTTGACTATGAGTTGGTGTCTTTAGATTCCATAATATTTAGGTACTTGCACGAGGTGACAGTGAAGGGAAGTCTCACTGGACTTGGAACAGACATTGGTAAAACTCACTCGAGCTCCTTGGAGGGTAAATCCACAATTACTGCATGGAAGCTTGCACCAACACGAAAGTCTGTTAAGCAGGTCGCCATTGTAACTATTCCACCATATCCTAGTCCCTTCTTGAATTGATCATGCGACATTGGATTTTATGACCAATTATTATGGTCATCGAGAGAAGGTTTTGTTTGCTTGGTTTTGATTCCCATATTTTATTAGCGTATGTTGTTTCTTTTCATTAGTTGGCCCTAGATTTTCAGCGTGTGTTGTTATTCTCCAAAATTGAGCCTATAGATGATAAAGGTCTTCGCTGATCCCGTAGGATCCAAGGGATTCCCCTAGAAGGATACTGACCCTTACCTCCTAATCCTCCAGTAGACAACTACCGTGGAGAGGTAGAAAATCAATCTGACGTTGGGAGTGTTGTTGCTCCTTCGTTAGACAATCAAGAAGGTTCTTTGGTTACAGTTGAGAATCCCACTGCTTGCACTGCATCTGTGTCAGTAACCCCTCTCGAACCATGTTTTCTTCATTGAAACTCCCTTGGGAACATTATAGACAAAGAGGTCCCACAGTTACCTGAGAAAGCATTTACCGAAACATATATGGGATCCACAGAACCAATCTTTGGTGATGAGTATAGGATTCTTGTTTGTCCTACCATTGCAGTAGATACAAATCCCACACCTTCTCGTTATGTATGGAGGACTTCATCAAGATGTGATCTCTATGAGAATTTTGAATCCTTTCGACAACCCTTTAATCCTCATGACCCTCCTGTTGAAACTGGGCCATCCAGTCAAACTATGAATCACCAAATCGATCAGGTCATTATCCCTACTACTACATCAGTACAAGTCCATCCTAATGCTAGACTCATAACGTCTACTCATTACCAAGGCACTTCAATACTTTCCCCCACTTTTACAAACTTTCACTCTGCAGCCCCACATGCTCTGCACGATCCTACTGGGACATATTTGCACCAGAGAATGCAGACACTTTCTAGCCAAATACAACTAATTGGAGGGAAACCACCATCTAGCAGACCTATTCCTCCTGGAAGACCACCATCCTATGGTGGGCCTACCCCTCTTGGGGGACATCCCCCTTTTTATGTTACTCCAGGAGGTCAACCTCCCTTTTCCATTCATACTATAGTTGTTAATCCACCACTGGCAGGGGGGCAACATTTGTTCGCTAGAAACCCTTCACAATCCTGGGGAGTATCTTTGGGAGGCACATTTACCCAACCCCATGTTGGGAGGCACTCATATCATAACCCACAAGGAGGAGTATCAAATCCTATTCCTTTCGGAGCATCTTATGGAAAACCTTATCCGGGTGACATCCCAAACACCACTTGAACTCCTCGAGGACAACAACCTTATCCTTCCCATGGGAATAATATGTATCTGCCTCTAGGATCTACTCCTTACCCTCCTCAAGGGCACAATTTTTATCCTCCTTATGGGCAATCAAATCACCCAGCTTATAATGCTTAGAACCCACCGGGTTATGCAAATGTTTCTTAGCCATCATCAAATCTTATTTATCCTGGTTATCAACAACCATATTTGGGAGGACCTATTGGTTACAATTATCCACCTAACCCATTTTATGGTCCTACTAGTGTTCCTATGCCACACCAGTATCATCCACAAATTAACCGACAACTACCTTCCCTGGCGACTCTGGATCTCCCAGACTTGTCTTGGTTAACCAATGATCCTATTTTTCATTCTCCGGTTTGGCCAATTATTCCAGCTAAACTTCCTTCTGATATACTAAAATTTTTTGGAAAACCTGGAGAAGATCCAAATAACCATTTGATAACTTTCCATTTGTGGTTTTCATCAAAATCCCTCATGGACGATTCTATACGTTTGCGTCTTTTCCAGCGAACACTTACAGGCTCTGCAACAAAGTGGTATATTGAACTACCATGTGCTTCTTTTCATGATTTCAACTCCCTTTCCATGTCTTTCCTCACACACTTTAAACTACCTATTCGCTACGAGATGGGTACTGAACTCTTAACCTCCCTTCATCAAACTAACTCCATGCATATCTCTGACCATATTCATGAGTGGAGACGACAATGAAGGATGATCAAAGAAATCATTACTGACCTATTATTGGCGAAATGGTTTACTAAATCAATTTTACCCATGATCTCTCTTGATGTCGCTATGGGTGGCATAGTCACTGAGGAAGAAACCATTGCTCAGGCTCAGTACTTAGATTTGGTTTATTCACAATCTGGTACTTTGTATGAGTTTCTTCTGAATGATGCTCGAGCTAATGCCGAACCATCCAAACCGTCATCCTCATCTCATGTAGACAGTGTTATCAGTTCCGTCAAAACTCAATATACTTCCCAGTTGAACACACTCTCCTCTACCTACCCCCAAAATCATATATCTGAGTTGAATGCAGTTCAATCTGCCCCTTCACAACAATCTGGAGGTAAAAAGAAAACAATAAATAAATCAAAAAATACTAATAGCAATGAACAACCAAAAAATCAAGCTCAAACACCTCCTACCGAAAAGCAACAACAACGGAAACTGAAATTCCCGTGTATCATTTGAGGTGATGATCACTACACTCGAGACTTTCCACATCGCAATGAAGTGGCCAAAATTTTCCAGGGAAATTCACAACCTGTTGTGCTTACTCAGTCCTTTCCATAGCAACAATCCATGGTTCCTCAAAACCCCTCTCCAGGGGGCAGTTCTAGCCATCCTCATAATGAGGCCTCGACAAGTACCCATATTTATGTGTTTAATGGGATTAATTTGACCACTCTCTCTAATACATACGACACAGGAGTTAACCCTGACAAAGGAAAAGTCACTAACGGTACCGGTACTTTACCGGATCCATCATCATCCTTCATTAGTCCTCCATCAGTTAATCCTCTGTCTGGACCACTTCAGATTGAGAAACCTACGTTCGGCTCTATCCTATGCCCTCCTAAGAGCACTATCCATAAATCTACCTTTAAGCCTAGTTCACATTCTGCCCAGAACTACAACATTGTTGAATATTTGGCTCAAGCACCATGTGTTATGTCTGTGTTAGAAGTTCTACAACACTGCCCTAGTCAACGTAGAACTCTCTTGGATTCTATTGGCATTATTGATCATGAGTCATCCAACAATTCATGTTTAACCTGGACAATTATACATCTCGACTCTCCAACCAACCTGATTTCCAAATTAATGTTGTTGTTCACAATCAACAAATTTACCTGTTAAGTACCAAGATAGATCTGCAAATATAATCACCACAAATATTGAATACACAATATATCCACAAAGAAATATAGAAGAAACCACACTTTATTATATCAAAACCCTTGAGGTAGGGTAACACCATACAATGGATCCTATTATGGAAGGGATCCTCTCCTGTTCACTTGCCTCTTCGAGGGGGCATCCTCCTAATGAGCTTCAGCTCCAAATACAATACTTCTCTTCATGTCTCATTACATTG
>SNQJ01S0017655.1:56347-78923 GCA_010110895.2 Picea sitchensis | reverse complement strand
CATGCCTCCTTTCTTGATCCCCGTTTCCTTTCTCCATCTCCCTTCACTTTCCCTTATTATCGCGGATCTTCGCATTCCTTCCCCGATGTAATATCCCCAAGGACGAGCCCTATTATAATCATGTTTATGAATTGTAAATCATGTTTATGAATTTCAAATCATGCTTTGTAGGCTAGTAATCTTAGTATTGATAAGCTAGTAGGCTTATGTGTTTATTTGGCCATAGAGCCTAAGCATTAAAGGCCATGAGCCTGTTTTTGTATATGTAATATGCAAAACATTAATAAAGATTAAACATCGTTGTGTGCAAACTGACCACGAAGAAAGAGTGATGGGGGACTATGCTTCCACAGGGTGGGTAAGGGAAAATGGGCTAAAAGGTTGGAAAGAAGGGCTAACCTTAGGTGCTTAAGTCCTTGGGAATAATAATTTATTAAAGTTGTGTGACAAACATGTTTTTATCCTAAGTTCTGGGAGAGGCAACTTATGATTTTTTAGACTCAACTCCAAAATAATGTAAAATAATGAGATGAAAATCCTTTTCTTCAATGCATCCTACATAAGGGATGGATAAGAGGTTCAACTTTCTTTAACAAAAACACTCAATTCCCAAATGCAATTTTTTCAATGCAATCCACTACGCTACTGTAAATCAAGAATGCAACTATCTTCTTTGCTTGATTCTAATATATAAATAAAGCAGATGCAAACACTTTAACTCTTCATTACTTTCAATCAAAATGAAAGGGTCAAATGAAGATACAAAAGACACAAAGAAAAAAGGATTTCAAACAAAGAATCCACTCATAGGCTAACAAAAACTGAAAGAAACAAGTATGATAACTCAGACAATCAAGAACTCAACAATCGACAAGTATTTAAGGGATATAAGAAAGTTCATAGAAGAATCAAAAAATTGATAAGGAGAAAGATAAATCACTCAAATGTCTTGACAAAACGAGTAGCAAGAAAGAGAAATTAAAGATAGGTTTTGGTAAGCATAAAGTCTCAAATTATTCAAAAAGGAAATATTTGAAAAGTAACTTAATACCAACAAACCTTTATAGACCTTTTCAATCAGTTAGATAACTAGAAACTTCACAAGAACCAAATAAAAACAAGAATAAATAAGGAGAATCAATATCGCAATTTGGAAAAGATTGCAAGATAAAAAAAGACAATGAAAAGAGTGATAAGAAGCCATATCCTCAACCTAAACAAAGTCACAAGAAAAAGTACAGACTCTAGGAAAAATACCTCCAACAAAGTGTTGGGAAAAATAGTGAAGATTTTCCTGGATCTACTCAAAACAAGAGAGAAGCACTCCCTAAAACAAAGATATAGAGTGCTACAGTTCTCTCTAAGAGACCACTAAGGAGTGATAATCAGATAACCAACACCCTAGTAGCCACTCTATGGGAGCGCTAGTCCTATAAATGCTTGGAAATAAGCATAAAAAAGAAAAAAATCAACAGAGTCTGGCTTCGTAACTATGGCTACTGCTTCAAACGATCCAAGGAAAGACAAGTCAATGTCCTTCCCCATTGGAGTCACTAATGTTTGTTACGAAAATATTCCCCTACGGACAAGTGATATTTCCCTTGGATTATAGACCCCTATACGAAGACAAAAACACAAAAAATGGACACTAACACTCATTTGAATTCAATTCAATCTATCAAAAAGAGAGAAGGAGAAAGAGTGTGATGCACCTTGTTTTGAATTTTGTCCTCGTTGCTTCCAATCTGATCTTGATCTCGAAACTCCTTAGCGCAAATTGATACCTACAATAGCTAACAAAGAGAAACAAAGAAATCCTACTCTACAAGATTATATCAAATAAATTCATCTACAAATATTGAAGTAACAAGGCTCAAAAAAAAAATCAACCAAACAAGATCAAACAAGGCAAAGGTTCAAACAATCTAAGGAAATACAAGTTAATGTCCTTCCCCAACGAAGTCACTAATTTCGGTTATGTAAATATTCCCCTGCGGATAGGTGATATTTTCTGTTGATTATAGACCCCTATAACAAGATAGAAACACTACAAATGGACAATAACATCCCTTTGAATTCAGTTCAATCAATCAAGAAGAGAGAAGGAGAAAGAGTGTGATGCACCTTGTTTCAAAGTTTTTCCTCATTGCTTCCAATCCGAGCTTGATCTCCAAAATACTTAGCACAAATTGATACCTAGAATAGGTAGCAAAGAGAAAAAAAGAAATCCTACTCTACAAGATTATATCAAAGAAATTTATCTACAAATATTGAAGTAACGATAGATAAGAACATGCAAGAATACACAATATTGAAGGAAATAGGCCAAGTATATTCAAATGAGAACCCAAAGAGAATACTTACAAACCAATATTGATGCAGTTGTAGTAGCCTCCCAAACCTGTCCTCGTCCAGCCCTTGCACGATGGTTCCAATATCATAAGTTTGATATCTGAAAGCTTCCTTCTATTTCACCTTGGAAAGCCCTCAATATATTGGCTTGAGAGGCACAAAAACCATGAGAAAATGAGGGGTATGGTTGATGATATGGATCCTTGAGGCTTGGATCAGATCCTAAATTGAGGCCCAAGCATGAGGGTCGAACCAAACTAACCCAATCTAAAAGAGATGGCCCATAGATGAAAGTGGGTGAGATCCCCCCTTTCTCTCAACAAAATCAACACTCTCCCCAAGTGCAAGACAGAGCGTTGATCCTATATCAACACTCACTTATAGTGGTATATGGGGTGCTATGTGTGCACCCAAAGTATGGATAGGGGGCTACAGGTCTTCATAAATGCTCAAAAAAGGGTTGAAATTTCCAAGGAACAAGTGTGGTTTTACTCAACAATGATGGTTTTCCTCCTCCCATATGACTTAGGGGTCATGAACAACTATTTTAATGGTGTTAAGGGGTGGAAACACCTTATAAAGTGGATTTGACACTTGGGAAGGTGCATACAACACTTGTGATAGTGAATGTGACACTTATCGAGGTGCATATGTCACTTTATGACACTTGTGACACTTAGGGTGCAAAAAACAAATGTGGTACTTTGATGTGTAAAAATTACCTTGGTTTGGCCATTTGTTTGGGCATCGGAGGTCGTGGATTTGGTGATCTTGGTGTCCATCCATGACCACAATCTTGACCAAAGTGTGTTGAAGAACTGACTGTCCCAATATGAGATGATGTTCTGTGGTATCCCAAAATTTACCTAGATTTGTTAGAAGAAGATTGTGGCAGTGTCCTCTACTGTGATGCTCTTATTACAGGTGGCCATAATCACCATCTTGGAAAATCGATCAACAACTATGAAAACATAGTCATTTCACTGCTTTTTCGAAGGAATGACCAACATGTATTCCATCAATATAGATTCTCAGGGCCTATCAGGATTATCAAAATGGGTGTACATGACTTGTTTATTAATGGATGGTTTGGAAATGGTGCAAACCGTGCAGGACCTGATATACTTGTTGACATCCTGTCAAAGTTTCGACCATAAGAAATGTTGTTGCGACATTTCCACTGTCTTTTCTATGCTGAAGGGCCCTTCCACCTGACTGTAGTGAGCTTCCCAAATCATCTTTTCTTGCTCGCTTGATGGGACACATAGATAGCCTAGATGGCACAACAAACCATCCTAAAGATGGAAATGAGTGAAAATTGTGTTTGTTCTTAGCATATGGTAGGTAGTTGAAAATTTGAGATCGTTGTCATAGGGTTGGGGCCATACAGAGTTCTCATGTTCGAAGAAGTGTAGCACCATGGTTAGTGTATCAACTAAAGGTTGACCGAGGCATTCAACAATGCTATTAGTGCTCCTTGTCTTATACTTGATGTTGAAATGGAACTACTACAAGTATGTGGATGTTAGGGACCTAACCCCTCATGTAGTTAGAATAATATATTTCCATGTAATAAAGGTCAATATCAATAAGGCCTAGAAATAAGGAAGAATAAGTCCAATGTAAGAAGACCTAATAGAAGATTATTCTTTTAGAAGGATCTTCCTCTAGATGGTTCTTTTGATAGACATATTTAGTATAAATAAGAGTTGAGGGTATCAAAACTTTTGTCTTGGATATTATTGTAATAGAGCTCTACTCTGCTGGAGGTTTCCCCCTCGAAGAGGCAAGTGAACATTCCTCTCAGTAATTGAAGTGCTCTTTTTGGTTTTCTTCTGGTACAATTTTGGTATTATTGTGTTTTTGTTCTGATTGTATTGTTGTTCATATGCCATTTCTAGCTATTTGTTTATGTTCTTCATACTTTTTTATATCTGGAATATTACAAGTGGTATCAGAGCACCTTCCTCGACATAAAATTGTGGGTTAATTTTTTTCTAGGGTAGAGATGTATTCCAACGTCTTTAAGCTACAAATATATATCGTTACACACATAAAACCATGGTCGGGGATTCATAGATGTAGGAAATACAAGTGGTACGTAAGTGCACATCTATTGGCCACACTTGTAACCCTTGTTGTTACCCCTTCGAGTGGTAGTGCATCAGAAAACACATGTATAAGGATCGACTTAGATCTCCTAAAGCCCTCCATAGATAAATCGATTAGTCTCCTAACTTCTATAGTGCTACCAAGAACAACACTCGGGAATATACTCTCTAGTACCTGGGTAGTCAGGTAGTACGGCTAAGGGCATGGTCTAGTCTCATTAGTTGGTGCCCTAAGAAATTGGTTTGAGTACTACTGTTGGAACCCACACTTATATCATAGAGCTATAGCACAGGTCAAACCCTTTTCTATAGAACCCATGAATACCTAACCCTTGGGACGGAACCAAAAACAGAACATACAAGATCTATTGCGGCACAACTGTATCTCCTGCATTCGAGTTGTGAAATTTATACACATTTCTTCATGTTAACCATTTGGGAATTTCATCACTGCAATATTCTTCAGATCAGAGTATAAATCCACAAGAGTAGAAAAAAAAAAGTCTAGATTCTGTTGGCACCATTATTTGAAACCTATTCCGTTGGATTTCTCTCTTCACCCTTATCGTAGTCATACCTATCATTTTACAACAATTTTTTTTCTTGTGGACCCGACCCTCTTCCAACACCCTTATTTCATATTTACCCCCATTGGATTCCACTCGTCACCCTGATTGTTGTGATACACTTCCCCCATAACCCATTTTCTATGTGGTCCCACCCACCCTTTTTTGTGTTCCCTCATCACCATGGCCCATACTAGTAGCCAAGAATTGGAAGCTCACTTCACTACCTTGCACTCTAACTTCACATAAACCCAACAAGATGTGTGGTAGCTCAATTCCAATATTTCCACCATAAATCAAACGATGCATTCCTCCATAGCCTCCTCAATCGAGGAACTCAAAGATGAGCTCAAACAAGACATTACTATGCATCTTGAATCTGTCTCTACGATGATCTACACCAAGATGCATATCCCTACAGATCTTACCATATATGACACCCCTTTGCATACTGAAGGTGAAACTTCCTCTCATTACCATAATTTTCAGCACCATCACTTTCAATGTGACCTATGCCTTCCGCGTGTGGATTTGACCAAATTTGATGGATCAGATCCCACTGGTTGCATAACTTAAATGGAACACTATTTTTATTTGTATGGAATTACGGATGAATTGGCCAAACTCTGGTATGGTGTTCTCCATCTAGATCAAGAACGTTGGTAATGGGGGCAATGGAGAAAGAATGCCCGCCAAGGGTATGTGGCTTGGACACACTTTGTGGCAGAGATTTATTAACGCTTTGACACTGACACCAACCATTTATGATGTTTAACAAATTTGAAACAATCTGGCATAGTGGAAGACTTTATAGCTTCTTTTGAGCGAATGGATTTTCAAACATAGGGCATGTCTGATGCTTTTTTCTGAGAATGTTTTACCAGTGGCCTCAAGGATGAGATTCGTGCTCATGTCCTCATGGCTCAGCCTCATAGTTGGGTGGACACCACTAAAATAGCTAAGGAAGCACAACAGATTGTCTCTTATCAAAACCACAAACCCTCATTTCATCCTCTCACTAAATCAGTCACTCCCACTCCTCCTTCTACTCCACTAAAGATCCAGAAATTGACCAGAGCCAAAATTGGTGAACACCAACTCAAAGGCCTTTGTTATAATTGTGATGAAAAATATTTCTAGGACACAAGTGTAAGGAACAAAGTCTTTTTATGGCCATCTCGGATGATTTTTTGGAAGAGGACGTTGAGGCTCCCCTTGTTTCTGTGTCAACTGAACCCACTGATATAACTCTTCCCTCAGACCCTCCCGAAGTAGAACTAGTCATTTCCCTAAATTCTCTCACTAGCTTCTTTACTCCCCAAACCCTCAAGCTAATTGGTTACATCAATCATAGGAATGTCATCATTCTTGTTGATAGTGGAAGCACCCATAATTTTATTCGTCGTTGCATTTCGCAAGAAACTAATTGATATATCCATGCAGTCAATGATTTCCAAATCATGATTACCAATGGTGGGTCCATGAAGTGTGGAGGGCGTTGTGCAAATGCCCGTCTCCAAATTGGTGAATACCATATGAGATCTCATATGTTTTCTATCGACATGGGCGGTTGTGACATTGTGTTGGGTGTATAATTGCTCGGGACTTTGGGTCCCATTCTCATGGATTTTAAGGAATTAACCATGCAATTCGAACAAGAGAGCCAACGTTATATCTTCTGTTAGCACTTGGTAAATTTCCTAGAGGTTGAAACAAAAGAAATCTACAAAGGTAACTTTATCCAACCACTTTTGAAGCTGGGATCTAGCCCTTCCAACTTCAGAGAGGGATCTCTCTATATGACTTAGCTATGTTTTCAATTTTAGATATTAGGCTAGGTAAATAAATGGGTCTGTTTTGTTGTCAAAGTGTTTTTGATTTGGTTGAGACAGCCTACACATCCATTGGGCTATGGGGTCTGTGTTTAATAAAAATGAAATACAACCAGAAATGTGAAGGAAGAATTCCATAGGGCGAGATAATATACTCACTGGATCTTTTAGTAGATTAAATGATGGACAGAAGAAAAGATGAGAAAGATAATTTCAAATAAGAAGCAGTTAAGAATTCCTTAATTGAAAACACCAGAAGATAAACACTAAAATCTTTCGAGTCAGAAACAGGCTATCCAAGATAAATCCGGGAACATTCGTTACTCTTAAATATTAGTTTCAGAAAAAAATATTATCACAAAGCAAGAATAAAATTAAACTTAGAGAATAACATCACCAGTGAATACACGCAAGAATCCTGTAAAAGTGCCTCCTCTTTATTAATGGAAGATCTCTTCAAAAATGTTACAGTCTGATAGCGTCAGGGTGTGAAGATCAACAACCCTCAATACTTCGAAAGGTAAAGTATTTATAACTCAATTACAAATGTTCCTATCATAAATGACCAGGACATGCTAAACCTATTTTTATCTAAGAAATTTAACAAATCTCAAAAATCTAGGAACTACTCGATGACTTGGTGTAACTGCACATTGATTTCTGGGTAGGTCGTTGGCGAGGTGTTCTGCACAACCTCTTCTGAATGGATAGGTGACTGGACCTAGACATCTCATCTACTTAATCAAGTAGATTGCAGAGTTCCTCCCATCTGAGATGACTGGGCACGTTGACCTTGAGCAGTCTTCGATACACTTCATCCATTTCTGTATCCTTGGCGAATGTAGGCTTGGTGAGGAATATGTATCGAATATCGTGTTGGATACTAATGTCCAACTGAAGGGCATCCAGGAATTCTTTGCCGGTGATGCTCCCTTGTATGCCAGTAAACTTTGAACTGTCCTTAGACACCTCAGCCAACCTCTTCTTGTAATCTGGGAGTGTCATCAGTTTATCATTAATAACCTTCAGACCAGGTAGACCTTTCTTTTGGAGAGTTTCTATCTTATTGAAGAACCTTTGTACCCCTTGGTCCATGACCTGAACCTTTTCTTCCAGGTGAAGCATTAGACCTCTCTTGGTCAGAACTCTTTTGACCTCAAGGATGGTCTTTGTTCTGTCTTCGATCTTCAGCTCTTCCATCTCTTCCCTGGTCTTAGAATTGAGGAACTTGATGATCTCATTTGCCTGTGTTGGCATGTCTCCCAATTCTACTATGATCTTCTCAATGCCTTGTTTACTCCTCTAGAGCAATTCATTCTACTCAAACATGATTTGGATCATGGGCCATATTTCATTAATGGACTTAGTGATGTCTGTCCATACACATTCTTTAACCTCGACCAATGTCTTTCCTACCACTGTTTGTTTCTAGAGCTGTTGTAACTCCTACTTGAGTTGTGTCTGAGCATTGTTCAATGATACCTATAATTTTTCCACAGAAGCAGAAGCATGTGCCAATGTATGGAATACCATCTCCCCTGTCTGCTTATGCAGATCCATTTGATTTGTTGGGTGCACGTCCTTCGTCTGGAATTCGAAGGTGGCCCTCTTGTAGTCTGTGATCACCTTGGCATCTAGTACCTGCGCCTGGAGGAAGGCCATGTGCATCCTACCCTTTTCTGTGTCAAATGCAGACAACAGCCTATGCTGTGCAGTGGACGACTACTTCTGAAACTAAGTGTAATTACTACTAGTAAGGGTCTGGTTTCTTTTCTTAATCAGATCGTACTTCTAAAAAATGCTCAACTTGGGCCCAGTCTTGCCTGGCTGAGTGTCCAATGGGGAGTCTGTGGATTTCTTCGGTACTACTATGGTGATTTCCTTATGAAGGCTCGAACCGAAAGGTGGAATAATAGTCTTAGTCACTGTGGTAGGTGGAAATTCTTTTTCTTCTGTCTGGCCAGGAAATGAAACTGTCTTGGGCCTCTTAGTGTGTAGCTGAAACTCTTCGGATGATAGCTCCGTGACAGGCGGAGATAAATCTTTTCGAAGCCTTTTTTCCTTAGGGACCTGTGGCGTGGTCATTGGTGGCACAAAGGTCGGGGGAACCTGCTGCTCTACTTCAACCAAGGTGTCAGGCACCCATACTGTCTGATTGGCGAATTTTTCAATCTCAGGCTTAGACACATGAACATACGGGATGTTCTTGTTCTTCACCCGCATTTTTGAGATGATCCCGCAAGGATCATAATGCCATGGGAAGCTTAACAAAAACTTCNATCTCTCTCAACATCCTATCAGCTTCTTCTCCGGCACCCCGACTGTTGCAGATGAAGGAGCCAATCTACCCCTTGATTCAGAGTTGCTGCTTTTTCTTCAATGATACGAAATGGATGTCATCTGAATTCATGATTTGTCCTATATACTCTAAAGAGAAGATTCTTACCGGCACATATTTGGGCAGCTTGTAGGGTGCCAACTCACACCTGTATACCAATCCCCAGTCTTTCTATTGTCTGAGAGATGCAGAATTCTCTGGACTTCATCGTTTATTCGAGGCTCGTGCCTGCCACTCAACATGCTTACCACAGGGTGGTATAATAGATCGATGAATGCCTTGAAGCTATATTCTGTGGAGTTATGCTTCAGCAAAGAGGTCCATGCTGTGACTGGCTGAGGCCTTCCATCTGTGTCCATTTTTTGCATGGAAAAACTAAATTTATCTGCTTGATAGAAAACAAACATGTAGGCCAGTATAGACGAGTATCTAAACATGGTTTCCATGCCAAAATTCATGAACTATTCGTGAATATTGTCTGCCAAGAAGGTGTTGAAATCAAACTGGGTTGTGGGCTTTTCATCAGTGGAGAAAACGGATAGAAAACCCAGAATGGGCTCATCTACCCACTGGTCGGAATAGTACCCTAGCAAAGCACAAAGGGAAGAAATGATCTGGTTTCCCTTGGTGGAGAACATGGAAGATGGGTAAGGGGGATTTGTGGAAGGGAATTGAGCGGAGGTGGGAAGAAAAAGCTCGAATATTTGAGCTCTTTGGGGAAATGTCATCTTCTGATACAACTCTATGAGGATTTCTAGGTTGAAAGGAGACGCAGAATTGGCACAGGGAATTTGCATCATCTGGTCGATGTCTTTGGGCGTAATGAGGAACAGGGTGTCTCCGGACAAGGAGATGACGACTCTCTATTCAGGAATATAGTGAGCTTGACATTTAAGCGTGAACTCGGGAAAATGGTGGATCTGGGGAAAGAGGTAAAGGGGCAAATTGGACTCCCAGAGTCCAATTTCATCGCTCTGGTCCAGGAAAACTTCCCTGAGCCATGACTGGAGGTCTGAAAAATCGAAGTCACATTTGGTATCTGCAATTAATTTGTCTTTGTCAACCAATGGGATCTTGTCCAGGTCAATAGGAGGCGGGAGAAATAAATTATCCTCTTCTTCTGCTTGCCTGGGCTTTGGCGCCATCTCTGCAATAGTACCTGCAATAAACACGACGTTAGTGGGTCGACTGACTGTGGATGAGGGCGACAAAACATAACGGAGGAGTAGGCTATGAGTTTCTTTGGTGCGACGAGTGAACAACGAAAGTAGATAAATGGTAGTTTTATTTAAAAATAGGGTCGATTGGGTGCAGGAGACAGGTCAGCTGGATAATGGATAGGTTATCTAGTAATAAATGGACAACGGGCCACTTGGGGGTGAGATAGCAGGTGACGGTGGCATAAAAATATGAATGGGTGATGTGGCGGCTAGGGATTGGAGGTAAAAGTCGCAACAAGGGGCTGATCATGAGTGAAAAGGGGTAGCAGACTGACAGTAGTTATGGGATGGGACATAACTCAGGAACAAATGGGACAAGTGGAATCAGTGGAAGATGACGTCCGTAACTGACGGGGTCCTGTCAGATAGAAGATGGTGACGGGACTTTAGGACCAATAGATTTATGCCACATATGACAGGGGGCCCGCCAGAGGAAAGATAACCATTCTGGACCCCCCCCCTCGGTTAAAAGCATATCATCTGGGGGGGTCCAAAAATTGTGGGCCATTGATCTGCCCGCCTGTTTCTGAGCCGTAGATCCTAGCGCACTATTTATCGCTCATTCCGGACCCCCCCCTCCATTAAAGGTAGAACGGACAGGGGAGTCTGTAATCCAATCTGGGTCGTTGATTTAAGTGCTCGTCCTTGGGCCGTCCAGATGTGTGCAAGCCTTATTACCAATTCCGGACTCCCCCCCCGGTTAAAAGTAGAACAGTCAGGGGGGTCCAGAATGCCCTGTGCATCATAGATCTGAGCGTCGTGATCAAGACTGTCAGTATATGCGGAGATTATAAATGGGGAGCGGAGAACCCATGCGCTGGAAAAACTTAGGATAACTGCATTTTCACGGGTTTTTCGAAACTTTTTCAAGTAGAGACCACCATGGGACTTGACCAAACTATCTTTTAATCATTTGAAACATGGTAGAAGACTTACATCGAGCTGACTTTATTGGAACAAAGAAACAGTGCCACTAACCTATGTTCTAACCTAGTTTCCTATGACAGTTAACCCAGATTAAACTGTTGGGTTAAGAAATTACTCTACCCTAGGGCTATCTGACTAGTATTAGACAGTCTGGCTAGATTTATTCACTAATCTAACCTAGACACTTTGGCTAAGATTAAACTGTTTAGCCAAATCATTCACTACCCTATCAACATCAAAATTAAAAAGAACTTGGCCATGCTTGAAAGGTATGGACCAAGTTACTATTATTGCATGGGGCTTTTATCTCAATTCTTTTTTTCCCTCTTTTTCTTTCTTTTTTATTTTATTTTCTTTTTCTTTTTTCTTTTCTTTTCTTTTCTTTTCTTTTTTCTTCTCTTTTCAAATTATTTTCAGAATGAAAAATCATTTGTCAACAAAAACACTAGATACAGATATTATCCCAGTCACCAGTTGATTCCTATAATTTATAGGGTGATAACAACGGCTCCACCTGGGGATGGTACCTGCCCTGTGAAGTGCCAAGAATCATGGTTCTTGTCATTCTGAACATTTCTGCCTAGTAGCCTTCATTGGTTTTATTCTCAAAGATGGAAAAACAATGATCAACAGCTTAGGGCCTTCTCTTCAAGCTTCAACCAACTGACTATTGTTCTTCACTCAGAAAATGCAAGTAAAAAATGAAACTTAAAATGGTATGTACAATGGAGAGTGGAAACTCGAATCTTCTANTCAGCATTCTTCCATTCACAGGTGCTCCTGGCAAATCTGTCCCATCAACGTTGTTTAGCAAGAAAGCATTGTTTCCCCTGAATGCTTGGATCATATATGGTCCTGTCCACACATTGTCAAATTTTCCATGGTTTCCCTTGTCTTCATTTCTGGCATCCCATCTCAGCACCAAATATCCTAGCTCAAAGTCATCCTCCTTGGTTCGTTTGTCGAAGATCTTCTTGATGTTTTCTTGGATGACCAGTGTCTTATTGAAAACGTCCTCCCTAGACTGCTGCAAATGGATCATCTGGTTGATTCTTATCTGTGAGTCATTTGGCTCAGCTTGTACATCTTGAAGCAACTTCATGACAGGGACTCCTAGAGAAGTGGGGAAAACTGCCTCTGTTCCATAGACTAGCTAGTAGGGTGACATACCGATTGACCTTTTGGTGGTTAGTCTGTCAGCCCACAAAGCGAACACTAGCTTCTTGTGCCACGATTTCTTGTTTTCCTGCAATGTTTTCTTGATGATATTGACCAAGGTTTTATTTGAAGATTCTGCCATCCCATTTCCCTAAGGGTAGTAAGTTGTGGAATGCCCCAAACTAATGTGATATTGATTGCAAAAATCTATAATCTTCTTCGACCGAAAGGCAGCTGCATTGTCAATTATAATCTTTCTAGGACGACCAAAGCGAGACAAAATATTATTTTCAAGGAATTTGATAATAACAGAGTCAGTGGCTTGCCTTCTTGGTACTGCTTTGATCCATTTGGTAAAGTAATTGGTGACAGTGAGAATCCACCTGTGCTTGCCTGAAGACGGGGGGTGTATTTCTCCAATGAATTCGAGTCCCCATTGTTGGAAAGGGGCCTCAACTGAGATCGGTTTCAGAGGTAGAGGGAGAAGTTTTCTTTTGCCTTCAAAGAACTAACATTGATGACATGCAGTTACCTTTTGATGCACATCTGCAAACAGGGTGGGCCAATAGAATCCAACTCTGAGTATTTTGTTGGCTGTGACCTTCCAGTTCAGATGGCCACCACATTCTCCTGCATGAAATTCTTGTAACACTTTATCAGCTTCATCTTTCAGTAAACAATTTAACAAAATGCCTGCAGGATCTTTCCAATACAAATTTCATTCTAGAATATAGAATTTTAAGGCTTTCAACTTTAAAAATCTATCTTTGGTCTTAGTCAAACCAGGGGGAGCTTGTAGATTTTGCAAAATGAATATAAGGTTTTCATACCATGGAGAGTTGAGAAACACCTCTCTCACGTTTGGAGTCACCATCTTGCCCTGTTCATCTTCCACATCTAGAAAACTAATGTCAAGCGCATGGAAGTTAGATTCAGCCATTAATTTAGCAAGGCCTTGACCTTTGATTAGTTTCATGGGCTTAATCTCTATATCGTATTCTAAAATGACAGCAATCCATTTTCCCCTTCTTCCATACGGATTTTCCTATGTCAAGATGTCCTTTACTACTGAATTTGGAACATATGCTATGGTGTGGGAATGAAGAATGTAAACTCTAAAGTCTTTTAGGGCCTTTACCAAAGCAAAAGCTTGTTTCTCCATTATCTTGTAATTCAGCGCAACATCCCTTAGGGATTTGCTAAAGAAATCTATGGGTTGTTCAAATCCTTCGTTGTTCTTTTGCAGTAACACTGCTACTATAGTATGTTCGGAAGCGAAAGAAAAGAGATAAAAATCCTTAGTAAAATCCAGACTGATCAAAACAGGGGCCTCTGTGAGTGCTTGCTTGACTTGTTCGAAAGACTGTTTGGACTCAAAGTCCCATTTTATTTTTACATATTTTTTAAGCATGTTTGTGATGTTTCTAAGGAGCTCGACCAGATTGGGAATGAATCTCCGTAGAAAGTTAATTCTCCCGATAAAGGACTGTAGTTCTTTGAGGTTTCTTGGATGTTCTAAATTTTGTATAACCTTGATTCTGCTGGGGTCTATTTTGATTCCATCTTTGGAAATGATGTGTCCTAGTAGTTTTCCTTCTTCTAACCCGAAAAGGCTCTTCTTAGGATTTAAAGAAATCCCAAACCTTCTACATTTCTTGAAAACTCGTCTGAGGTGTCTTAGGTGTTCGTCATCATATCCAAAAAACACAGTTACATCATCCAAATAGACGACAATAAACTTACATGATTCTTCCACGAAGGCGATATCCATAGCCCTCTGGAATGTGTCTCCCGCGTTCATCAGACCAAAAGGCATTTTCACATACATGAAAGTGCCCCATGGTGTGGTGAAATCGGTTTTGTCTTGGTCGTCTAGGTGAACTAAAATCTGATTGTAACCCGAGAAACCGTCCAGCAGAGAAATTCGACTGGACCCGACCACCCTTTGCAGGATGTGGTCCATTTTCGGCACGGGGTAATTATCCTTCAGGGAGACTTTATTCAGATTTCAGAAATCTATGCAGAGTCTGATTTCCTCGGTTTTCTTTCATGTAGGGACCAAATTAGAGACCCACTTGGAAAAACGCAATGAAACTATGATCTTGGCATTGTACATTTTCTTGATTTCGTTTTCTATTAGAGGGAGCAACTTAGGATTTATCCTCCTAAGTTTCTGCCTAAAATGTTTTTGGTCTTATTTTATTGGAATCCTGTGTTGTATGATGCTGGTATCATAGGCTTTCAAATCCTCATAACCCCAGGCAAAGACATCTGAATATTCTTTGAACAACTCAATGTATTTGAGTTTTTTCTTTGGGGGTAATGATTTAGACAGTTTGACCATTTTAGGTTTCTCTTCGGTCCCTATATTACAGTCTTATACCTCTTGTCCATGGGCGTTGATTTTATATTTTTTGGCTACATCGTTAAAGTAAAACAAGTCCTCTAAAGGAACTAGACCTCTAGGCAAAACATTGTTTTCCAACTGTAAAACATCAGCGTCCATTTCGTCGTCGCCTAATTCACCTGAATCTACAGTATTTACACTATCAATTTCAAAATCAAAACTATTTACATTTTCATCTTCGTTCTCTAAATCTATATTTGTACATTCAAAGTCATTTTTACACTGAAGAAAGTCCTTAATCTGATCATCATTGCCAAATACTTGCCAATACCTGATATTGTCGGGAATGGTTGGTCTACATTTCACCTCAATAGTGTATGGGCGAGTCGAGCGGAAAGGAATCTTACAGGTGACTATTGACGTAGCCAATCCATCCACCAGAGTGTTTTGTCCCCTCGGCATTACCTGCAAGTCAACTTCAGTAAAACATCTCAAGGCATAATGAACGACATTCCTATAAGCTCTAAGACATGGGTGTTTCACAGCATACTCACCTTTGATTTGCTTGATTATCAATTCAGAGTCACCTCTTACCATTATCTGTTTAGCACCAACTTTTTTCAAAAGCTTCAGAACGAGCATCAAAGCTTCATACTCAGCAATATTGTTAGTGCATTGGAAATTTAATTTATAAGAATGGTTTTCTGAGTACCTATTTCTGTGATTATGCAGCCATACTCCTACCCCAGCTCCTTCTTTGCTCACTGCTCCATCAAAATCCATACTCCAGAAATATGCCGATAATTCTTCAGTTATTACATTTTTCTTCCTTTCGACCTCGATGATTTCTTGGTCTTCTTCCGGACTAGATGTATCCTCTCTCAGCTGAATGTCTTGATCTCCCATGTCACCATCGTTATACAGGATAAAAGAATCCAGGTCAAAATGTGCAGAGTAAAGAGGGTAGTTATGCGGTTTTTCCTAGCTACTGACCATGTACTTCATCAATGTTTCTCTGTATAACCTTCTTTGTTGCCCAAAAACTGGGATGGTGGCATAGGACATATCGAGCTGCAGAGTACCCCTCAACTTAGCTCCCCACGACTGGGACATCAACATTCCATACTTCGGAGGGATGTCTACGACTACCACATCCATGACCATGCTCTTTGCAGGAATCTGGACCAGGGTGATTCACAGTTCCTTGCTCAAACCAATGGATCTAACCTTATTTGAGTTGAACGAATGTAGATCCTTGTAAGGTCTGGTGACCTCCAGTCCTAGTTTCTCCATCACTTCTTTTGGCATCAGATTATGGGAAGCACCCGAATCCAACATAGCATTATGCAAGATTAGGTTGTGCATGTTCAAACTGATGTAAAAAGGAGCGACCTCACATGTGTCATCCCGACCATCTACTTCAGGTCCGAAAAGAAGCTCAGGTTGATCATCAGTAAGGTTCACATTGTCTGAATGATTTGTTGATCCAATGGTTAAGGCTTTCGTGCCTATGTCAGGTTCAATGGCCAGTGATTTAATCACCTGTGAACGATAACCGTCTTTGTTCATCAACTCTATAAGTGGGATGGGAATTTTTACCTTGGCCAATTCCCCCTCAAGGCTGAAAAGGTGTGGGGGTTCTTCCTTGGCTCATAATTTTTGGTTTGTCCACCATATTCTTCTGCTCAGAAGTACTTGATGGATTAATAGGTGAAACCTCAGGCTGTGATGGCATTTTCAGAATGGTAAGGTTTTTCTTCATGGGAGCGTCGGCATTACACTTCTCAGGAATCTTCTCAATAGTACCCTTATCAGGAATCTTCTCGACAGATAGCTCAGAGGTCTTTTTGGTTTCGACTACCTTCTTTGTTTCAGTCGTATTTTTTGGAGAACTCCCTTCTGTCTTTTTACTCTGCAGATTGTACTACCGATGTACCTCCAGAATGGCATTTTCGAATGCCTGTTGTTCTGCATCTTCAGCTTCTTCATTTACTTTTTTTTGGTTGAGAAGAAAAAGTTCTTGCTCTTCTTGGATAAGGAAAATTTCCTCGTTGTCGTGAATGCCCATGAGATTGATGTTAGTGTCCTCCAATTCCTCAATCATTTCCCCCCCTTCATCACCATATTTCTCTTGTAGGGGAGGTCTGATCTGCTGATCTGGACCCCTCTGCTCTCTTTGATCCCTAGGATCTCTTTGTCTGATTTGAGGAGGGTTTCTCCTGAAGTTAGGATTTCAGACTTGGGGAGATGGTGGGTCATCTCTCAGAGGATTTCTTTCTGACACGCTGAGCCTATCCATCATTCTTTCCACTTCTCTGGCCAAAGAATCCAATTTGGAATCGGAGTTTGACATGGAAGGTTCTTCTTTAATCATAACCCTCCTCTCTGACCTCTATCGTGCTCTTTTTGCCAACAAATTGGCCTCCACACTAATAGCACTTTTCTGCATGTCCTCCAGGGTGGTAGAATTTCTTTCTCTTAGTTGGTACGACATGTTGGCATCAAATCCATCAGGGAATTTAATCAATGCCAGACCCTGTGGAGGTTTGATTTCAGTTGGGATTGCATTGCAGAGGTTATTGAAGTGGGTGCAGTAATCTTGTACCGTCTCACCTTGGTTTCTTCTTATGTTCTCGTATTCTGACAATATTTGGAGAGGGTTTTTCTTTACCTCCCATCTGTCAAGAAAACTCCTTTGGAACGCAACAAGGTCAGGGACTGAGGCGGCAGGTAAATCTTTGTACCATTTCTTGACGTCACCTGTCAAAATTTGGGCAAATAATCGCATTTGAACGTCAGCCTCATCAACTTCTTGCAGGTAAAAATAATCATTCATTTTGTCAACATGTTGTTGGGCGTTTAAAGATCCTGTTGCATCGAGCTGTGGAAGTCTAGTTTGGTAGTCTTGAGGCATAGCATGGAGAGGTGTGGCCAACACCAAGGGAGCGTATCTAGCTGCCATGATGAGTGGAGGAGGTGGAATGACAACCTGGATGTTCGGTGAGGTAGCGACTGAAGGTGAGGACGAGGAGGGACTAGCTGGCAGCGAGGAAGTGGTTTGTTGATTAATAGTGGGAGATAGAACTTCAGGGGTTCGGGGTTGCAAAATGGTTGGGTCGAAAATGTTTCAGTGACAAAACTACCTGACTTGGACCTAGATAGGATTTGACCGGAACATGTGTCAATATCGAGGCTTTGAGAAGAGACAAGTTTTCCTGAGAAAGAAGGGGACTTATAAATGGGAATATGACCTCCCGAACCTTCAACAATGGTCTTTTTCCTGAGAAACTGCTCTGGATTGTCTGTTAATTTCGCAGGTTTTGGATCTGGATGAGATCGAGTATAGACTTTCTTGGGAGTGAGAATTCTTTTTGGTTTTTTTATATATATACTTTTTAATTTTATGAATCTGAAAATAAAATGTACAAAGTTTTAATCAACCTCTGAACGTTACTTCCTTCTCGAATTTGCAATATGGAAGGAGCAATATTTCAGATACAAACTTTTCTTTTAGGGAAAAAGGACGTAGGTTTTAACTTTTTCGTTCAGCTCTCCAATGGAGTCGCCACTATGTTAGCACTTGGTAAATTTCCTAGAGGTTGAAACAGAAGAAATCTACAAAGGTAACTTTATCCAACCACTTTTGAAGCTGGGATCTAGCCCTTCCAACTTCAGAGAGGGATCTCTCTATATGACTTAGCTATGTTTTCAATTTTAGATATTAGTCTAGGTAAATAAATGGGTCTGTTTTGTTGTCAAAGTGTTTTTGATTTGGTTGAGACAGCCTACACATCCATTGGGCTATGGGGTCTGTGTTTAATAAAAATGAAATACAACCAGAAACGTGAAGGAAGACTTCCACAGGGCGAGATAATATACTCACTGGATATTTTAGTAGATTAAATGATGGACAGAAGAAAAGATGAGAAAGATAATTTCAACTAAGAAGCAGTTAATAATTCCTTAATTGAAAACACCAGAAGATAAACACTAAAATATTTCAAGTCAGAAACAGGGTATCCAAGATAAATACTGCAACATTCGTTACTCTTAAAGATTAGTTTTAGAAAACAATATTATCACAAAGAAAGAATAACATTCAACTTAGAGAATAACATTACCAGTGAATACACACAAGAATCCTGTAAAAGTGCCTCCTCTTTATTAATGGAAGATCTCTTCAAAAATGTTACCGTCTAATAGCGTCAAGGTATGAAGATCAACAACCCTCAATACTTCGAAAGGTGAAGTATTTATAACTCAATTACAAATGTTCCTGTCATAAATGACCAGGATGTGTTAAACCTATTTTTAGCCTCACAAATCTAACAAATCTCAAAAATCTAGGAACTACTCGATGACTTGGTGTAACTGCACGCTGATTTATGGGTAGGTCGTTGGCGAGGTGTTCTGCACAACCTCTTCTGACTCGACAAGTGACTGGACCTAGACAGCTCATCTTCTTAATCAAGAAGATCGCAGAGTTCCTCCCATCTTAGATGACTGGGCACATTGACCTTGAGCAATATTCGATACACTTCATTCATTTCTGTATACTTGGCGAATGTAGGCTTGGTGAGGAATATGTATCGAATCTCATGCTAGATAGTAATGTCCAACTGAAGGGCATCTAGGAATGATTTTCCGGTGATGCTCCTTTGTATGCCAACAAACTTTGAACTATCCTTAGACACCTCAACCAACCTCTTCTTGTAATCTGGGAGTGTCATCAGTTTATCATTAATAACCTTCAGACCAGGTAGACCTTTATTTTGGAGAGATTCAATCTTATTGAAGAACCTTTGTACCCCTTGGTCCATGACCTGAACCTTTTCTTCCAGCTGAAGCATTAGACCACTCTTGGTCAGAACTCTTTTGACCTCAAGGATGGTCTCTATTCTATCTTCGATCTTCAGCTCTTCCAGCTCTTCCCTGGTCTTAGAATTGAGGAACTTGATGATCTCAGTTGCCTGTGTTGGCATGTCTCCCAATTCTACTCTGATCTTCTCAATGGCTTGTTTACTCCTCGGGAGAAATTCATTCTTCTCAAACATGATTTGGATCATGGGCCATATTTCATTAATGGACTTAGTGATGTCTGTCCATACACATTCTTTAACCTTGGCCAATGTCTTTCCTGCCACTGTTTGTTTTTGGAGCTGTTGTAACTCCTGCTTGAGTTGTGTCTAAGCATTGTTCAATGATACCTATAATTTTTCCACAGAAGCAGAAGCATGTGCCAATGTATGGAATACCATCTCCCCTGTCTGCTTGTGCAGATCCATCTGATCTGCTGGGTGCACGTCCTTCGTCTGGAATTCGAAGGTGGCCCTCTTGTAGTCTGTGATCACCTTGGAGTCTGGTACCTGCGCCTGGAGGAAGGCCATGTGCATCCTACCCTTTTCTATGTCAAATAAAAACAACAGCCTATGTTGCACAGTGGACGACTGCTTCCGAAACTGAGTGTAAGTACTACTGGTAAGGGTCTGGTTTCTTTTCTTAATCAACTCGTACTTCTCGAAAATGATCAACTTGGGTCCAGTCTTGCCCGACTGAGTGTCCAGTGAGGAGTCTGTTGATTTCTTTGGTACTGCTGTGGTGAAAGGTGGAATAACAGTCTTAGTCACTGTGGTAGGTGGGACTTCTTTTTCTTCTGTCTGGCCGGGAACTGAAACTATCTTGGGCCTCTTAGTGTGTAGCTGGAACTCTTCGGATGATACCTCCATGACAGGCGGAGATAAATCTTGTTGAAGCCTTTTTTCCTTAGGGACCTGTGGTGTGGTCATTGGTGGCACAGAGGTTGGGGGAACTTGCTGCTCTACTTCAACCAAGGTGTCAAGCACCCATACTTTCTGATTGGTGAATTTTTCAATCTCAGGCTTAGACACATGAACATACGGGATGTTCTTGTCCTTCACCCGCATTTATGAGATGATCCCACAAGGATCATAATGCCATGGGAAGCTTAGGAAAAAATTCATCTCTCTGAACATCCTGTCAGCTTCTTCTCCGGTGCCCCAACTGTTGCAGATGAAGGAGCCAATCTGCCCCTTGATTCAGAGTTGCTGCTTTTTCTTCAATGATACGAAATGGATGTCATCTGAATTCATGATTTATCTTATATACTCTAAATAAAAGATTCTTACCGACACATATTTGGGCAGCTTGTAGGGTGCCAACTCACACCCGTATACTCTGATCTCAGAATGGTTTTGATACAGGTACCAATCCCCGGTCTTTGTATTGTCCGAGAGATGCAAAATTCTCTAGACTTTGATTTTATCGAGGCTCGGGCCTACCGCTCAACATGCTTACCATAGGGTGGTAGAACAAATCGATGAATGCCTTGAAGCTATATTCCGTGGAGTTATGCTTCAGCAAAGAGGTCCATGCTATGACTAGCTGAGGCCTTCAATCTGCGTCCATTTTTTGCATGTAAAAACTAAATTTATCTGCTTGATAGAAAAAAAACATGTAGGCCAGTATAGACGAGTATCTGAACATGCCTTCCGTGCCAAAATTCCCAAACTGTTCATGAATATTGTCTGCCAAGAAGGTGCTGAAATCAAACTGGGTTGTGGGATTTTCATCAGTGGAGAAAACAGATAGAAAACCTAGAATGGGCTCATCTACCCACTGGTCAGAATAGTACCCTAGCAAAGAACAAAGGGAAGAAATGATCTGGTTTCCCTTTGTGGAGAACATGGACGACGGGTAAGGGGGATTTTTGGAAGGGAATTGAGCGGAGGTGGGAAGAAAAAGCTCGAATATTTGAGCTCTTTGGGGAAAAGTCATCTTCTGATACAACTCTATGAGGATTTCTAGGTTGAAAGGAGACGCAGAGTCAGCACGGGGAATTTGCATCATCTGGTTGATGTCTTCGGGCGTAATGAGGAACAGGGTGTCTCCGGACGAGGAGATGACGACTCTCTGTTTAGGAATATAGTGAGCTTGACATTTAAGCGCGAACTTGGGAAAATGGTGGATCTGGGGAAAGACGTAAAGGGGCAAATTGGACTCCCAGAGTCCAATTTCGTCGCTCTGGTCTAGGAAAACTTCCCCGAGCCATGACTAGAGGTCTGAAAAATTGAAGTCGCATTTGGTATCTGCGATTAATCTGTCTTTGTCAACCAATGGGATTTTGTTCAGGTCAACAGGAGGCGGGAGAAACAGATTCTCCTCTACTTCTGCTTGCCTAGGCTTTGGCGCCATCTCTTTAATAGTACCTGCAATAAACACGACGTTAGTGGGTCGACTGACTGTGGATGAGGGCGACGGAACGTAATGGAGGAGTAGGCTATGAGTTTCGCTGGTGCGACGAGTGAACATCGAAAGTAGAGAAACGATAGTTTTATTTAAAAATAGGGTTGGTTGGGCACGAGAGACAGGTCAATTAGATAACGGATAGGTTATCCAGTAATAAATGGACAACGGGCCACTTGGGGGTGAGATGGCAGGTGACGGTGGCTGAAAAATACGAACAGGTGATGTGGCAGCTAGGGATTGGAGGTAAATGTCGCAACAAGGGGCTGATCATGAGTGAAAAGGGGTAGGGGACTAACAACAGTTATGGGATGGGACATAACTTGGGAACAAATGGGACAAGTGGAATCAGTGGAAGATGACTTCCATAAGTGACGGGGGCCTGTCAGATAGCAGATGGTGACGGGACTTCGGGACCAATAGATTTATGCCACATATGACAAGGGGCCCACCAGAGGAAAG
>SNQJ01S0017655.1:34913-56140 GCA_010110895.2 Picea sitchensis | reverse complement strand
AGGCCGTCCAGATCTGCGCAATCCTTATTACCGATTCCGGACCCCCCACCCCCCGCCCAAGTTAAAAGAAGAATGACCGGGGGGGTCCGGAATGCCCTGTGCGTCGTAGATTTGAGCGTCGCGATCAAGACCATCGGTATATGCGGAGATTATAAATGGGGAGCGGAGAACCCATGCGTTGGAAAAACTTAGGATAACTGCATTTTCATGGGTTTTTCCAAACTTCTTCAAGTAGAGACCACCATGGGACTTGACCAAACTATCTTTTAAGAATTTGAAACATGGTACAAGACTTACATCAAGCTGGCTTTATTGAAACGAAGCAACAGTGCCACTAATCTATGTTCTAACCTAGTTTCCTATGACAGTTAACCCAGATTAAACTGTTGGGTTAAGAAATTACTCTACCCTAGGGCTATCTGACCAGGATTAGACAGTCCGACCAGATTTATTCACTAATCTAACCTAGACACTTTGGCTAAGATTAAACTGTTTAGCCAAATCATTCACTACCCTATCAACATCAAATTTAAAAAGAACTTGGCCATGCTTGAAAGGTATGGACGAAGTTACTATTATTGCATGGGGCTTTTATTTCAATTCTTTTTTTCCCTCTTTTTCTTTCTTTTTTCTTTTCTTTTCTTTTTCTTTTTTCTTTTATTTTGTTTTTCCTTTTCTTTTCTTTTCTTTTCTTTTCTTTTTTCTTCTCTTTTCAAATTATTTTCAGAATGAAAAATCATTGGTCAACAAAAACACTAGAGACAGATAATATCCCAGTCACCAGTTGATTCCTATAATTTATAGGGTGATAACATGTTCCAAGGAATCACCGTTGGTTTCCCATAGATCATTAGTTCCCATCGCATCGAAAAGATGCTCAAAAAGGGTCTTTCTAGAATTATTTCCCAACTCCATGTCATCCAAGCCACTGAAACACCCTCTGTGTCACCAAACCTCCAATCCATCCTCTCTAAACATCAAGTGTTATATTCCACTCCCCAAGGACTCCCTCCTTCCCGTGGTGTTCATGATCATTCCATTCCACTTGTCCCAGTAATCCTTCCTCCTAATATTCATCCCTATTATCACCCCTTTTCCCAAATAAATAAAATTGAGAAAATGGTTCAAGAACTGCTCAACGGAGGTGTTATCCTCCCTAGTATGAGCCCCTACTCTTATCTTATGATCATGGTCCTTAAGAAATAAGGTTCTTGGTGCATGTGTCATGACTTTCTCACCCTAAAAAAACTCACCATTAAAGACAAATTTCTCATTCTTGTCATTGATGACCTCTTGGATGAATTGAGTGGCACCTAGTTCTATACTAAACTTGGTCTTCATTCGAGCTACCACCAGATCCATATGAAAGAGGTAGACATTTCTAAGATTTCTTTTATAACTCGTGAGGTCCAGTATGAGTTTTTGGTCATTCCCTTTCACTTGTGTAATGCTCCCTCCACTTTCCAAAGCCTCATGAATCATATCTTTCGTCCTTTTCTCTGTCATTTTGTGTTAATCTTATTTGATGATATACTCATCTATAGAAAAACTAGGAAAGACCATCTTTCTCATGTGGATCGAATTCTACATCTATGTTCTCAGCAACAACTTTTCCTCAAACAATCTAAATGTGCTTTTGGTGCCTCGAAAGTAGAGTACTTGGGTCATATTGTGGGAAAGGCCGACGTCGGGGTGGATCCTAAAAGATTGAAGCTATTAAATATTGGCCTCACCCAAAGACTCTCAAAATCTTGTGGGGATTTCTGGGTTTAACAGGTTATTATTGCAAGTTTGTTGAGAATTATGGAAATATTGCAGCACCTCTCACTGCACTCCTTAAAATTAATTCTTTCACTTGGACTCCAGTAGTTACTCAGGCTTTTCAAACCTTGAAGATGAACATGTGAACCACTCCAGTCCTGGCTCTTCCTGATTTAACCAAGACATTTTTCCTAGAATGTGATGCTTCCAGCAAAGGAATTCACACTTTCCTTATGCAAGAGGGTCAGCCTTTGGCCTTTACCAGAAAACAACTGTCGAAGAGAAATTTGGGAAAATCAATCTATGAAAAGGAAATGTTGGCTATTCTGCATGCCATGGATATTTGGCGCCCTTATTTATTTGGGAAATGCTTCCAAATAATACATATCGTCAAAACCTTAAGTATTTTCTGGAAAAACACCTTTCCTCCCCTGAGCAGGGATGATTTTAGGGGCTAAATTTCTCTCATGGGCTAATTTTCCATGGTTTTCCCAAAAAAATATTCGCTATTCTAAAAACGATTTGCCCAAATTTTATAGGATAAAATGATTTTACCTTGAAATTTGCCAAAAGTTTACACAAACTAAATAAAATCCTTAGAAATTTGAATATTTTTACAAAAATATCGCCAAACATTTATAGTTGTCATACGAAGGATTGGTAAGATTCGCCAAGGATTCTAGAATTTAAAATAAACTTCCATCCTTAAAATCATCCTTGCCCCCGAGCAACAAAAATGGGTGACTAAGCTCTTTGGATATGATTATGAGATCATTTACAAGAAAGGCAAAGACAATGTGTTTGTTGATGCACTTTCCCGAAAACATGATGATGAAGGGTCCATTTTTTCTCTCTACTTCATTTTCCCAGATTAGCTCTGAGATGTTCACCAGGAATGGCTACATGATCCCAAAAGTTTGTATTTGATACTGCAAGAATTGCAGTCCAATTATCCAGTTTCCCCAGGGTACTCTTCACTCAATGATGAACTTCGATACAATGATCATCTGTATTTAAGTAAACAGTCAAAACTTAAATCCATGTTACTTTCTAAGCTTCATGATGCACCCACAACTGGACACTCCAGATTTACCAAAACATATGACCAGGTCAAACGTTCTTTTTTCTGGGATGGCTGTTACACATCAAAATTACTCACTTCAATAGTGTCACAAGTGTTGTAAGTGTCACATCTTGTCTACAAGTGTCGCATCTTGACCACACGTGTTGCAAGTGTCACAAACATCATACTTCCATATTTCCTATGTCATGCCTCTAATGACATCACAAGGACACTTAAGACACCTCAAATACTAGTTTTGAAGAAGAAAAATTAGTTGACGAGGAGTACAAACCTTTTTCCACTGAAATAGCCAGTAAAACATCAATTTTGGGAGGGAGTACTCCCCTACCCACTGTCAGAAAGTGCCAATTCTCCCTGGGCATCTTTGGGGGAGTGTTCAAATGCTCTATGTGCCCTTTTGGGGGAGTGATACCTTTTCTGAGCAGATTTTTGGTTTGTTAGAGGAAATCAAGGGACAATCCCTTCAATATCTAAAGGCAATTGGGTTCGATTCTTAGGTCAAGGCATGATATTAGGGAAGATCCTCAACTAAAGGAGAGGAATCCTCAACTTATCCCAAAGATATCTCAAGTGGTTGGGCCTCTCCAAGGTTATATAAGGAGGCCTCCTCATGGTGAAAGAGGAGAAGAGACTAGAGATTGATACCAAACTTATAATCCTATAAGTGGTATTAATAGGGAGGATATGGAGATTGAGACTTATGATATCATAAGTAAGATGCCATCAAAGAAATCAATGTAGATTACTTGATCAAAGGGTTTGGACAAGGAGAACTGGAAGAAGTTGTTGCACCTTCATTAAAGGATTGTAAGCACTTTTACTTGTTCTTATCAATATATCAATGCTTGGCCTGTTTCTTTAAAACTTATGTTTGTTCCACATGAGTTTGTATTCAGTAGATAGATCTATATTTGAGTTAATATCAGTGGAATAGGAAGTACATTGTATCTTTGTTTGTTCTACAGGACCTATCGAGGAGCTCAGGATTGGGGCTTAGCTTGGACTTTGCGAGGACAAACGTTGTTAATAAGGTACATATCTGTCTTCTTCTCCTTCATATATTATCTTGATTAGATATAAAAGGATGTCAGTGTCCATGTTAAGCACTTTTTTGTCTTGACCTTAGGATTCTAGAGACCAAAAGGGAATCCACTTGTTCACAGGAGGATTCACCTATAAGAGAAATTGGCGACTCCACTAGGGAGGAGCTCTGATTTTTGTCTCCTTTTCGAGATCTTGTTTTGGCTCTTGACCTTATCCATATTGTTTTTGATTCTTAGATCTGATTGATTGCCTCTTTCTTTCATCTTATTCACCTTGATTGACTGAGTCTGTTCAGAAATTTGGTTTTCTGAGTTTTTTTTCCGAGTTTTGAGAGCAGAGCGCTCTCCCTCCCTTTCTATCAGAGTGCCAAAACTCCCTATTATCCTCACATAGAGCATTGGAATGCTCTGGTGCCAATTACAGTAGAGCGCTACCCCCTTTCTGTGAGAAATTCTCAAGATTTTTCATCTTCTAAAGTTGTTTCTTCATTTTGGTTTTGACTCAGGAGTTTCATCCTCTCAATTCATCTTTGTATTGGCCTTCAACACCCTGTTTTCTAAGAATTGATCCTCTTTTGTTTGGGAATTTGACATTTTCTTTCCTTGCCTTGAAGTCACTCTTTGTCTTTGTTGACCTAGAGTTAACTTGCTATTTTATTGTTGTGTATACGACTTATTGAAAGATTTTGTGAGGAAATCCAAAGGTCTATGAACGTTTTCATTTGATATTTGAGGTCAGTTTACCAACATTTATCTTTTGTTTGAGGTTTTTGGTTCTTGTTTGCAAATTTGGTTATCTTTGTCCTTCTTGTTTATTCACAACGAGAGTAGATTTTTGTCTGTGTGAGGTTTGCTTCTTATTGTTTAATCCTGAAGTCTGATTGACATTAGAAGTCTTACATTTGATTATCATTCACATATAAGAAAAAGTACACATTTTAGTGATTGGTTTGGATATTAGAAGTCATTTCTGATTTTATTTTAGCCTTACATTGGATTTGATTGAGAAACAATTGTATGAGGATGTTGCATCTCAGTGTCTGATAATGAAAAGACTTTCTCTCTTTCCCTTAAATAGCCATTCATCAAAAGACAAGACAATTTATCATTTTCTTGTGCATTTTTTGGGAATTGAGTCATAATACCATCAGTTTCATTTTCATACACCCTTGAGTAAAGAACAACTGGAAAATTATCGCTAATTAAAATTTATCTAGACCATTTTGGTTTTAGGATCTTCCACCAAAATTAGACTAGGATTAGCACTTTGGATTAGGCTATGAGTACAACTCTCCAATTTTTTTCAAAACAAACATTAGCATCTTGCGATAGGGAGAGAAAATCCAATTGTCAAATAGGCTTTCTCGGATCCCCCTCTCACACAGGGGTTACGCACAAGGTCACATTCGGGAGAATTACAGAGATTATCCCTCCATGGTTCAATTGTTTGTAGTGGTCAGATTGTATATTGGAGGTCACTTGAGGGTATACCCACGATTATGTGTGGGGGCCTCTCGATTTGATTTCAAACTTGTTATCCTACCCATACATTCAGATCGGACTGTCGACTATACCCACCCAGGGGTTGACTGCGAGTTGGTGTCCTTAGTTTCAATAATATTTAGGTACTTACACGAGGTGACGGTGAAGGTAAGTCTCACTGGACTTGGAACAGACATTGGTAAAACTCACTCGAGCTCCTTGAAGGGTAAATCCACAATTACTGCGTGGAATCTTGCACTAACGTGAAAGTCCGTTAAGCAGGTCGCCATTGTAACTATTCCACCATATCCTAGTACCTTCTTGAATTGATCATGCAACATTGGATTTTATCACCAATTATTATGGTCATTGAGAGAAGGTTTTGTTTGCTTGGTTTTGATTCCCATATTTTATTAGCGTATGTTGTTTATTTTCATTAGTTGGCCCTAGATTTTCAGCGTGTGTTGTTATTCTCCAAAACTGAGCCTGTAGATGATAAAGTTCTTTTCTGATCCCGTAGGATGCAAGGGATGCCCGTAGAAGGCTACCAACCCTTACCTCCTAATCCTCCAGAAGACAAGTACCGTGGAGAGGTAGAAAATCAATCTAATGCTGGGAGCATTGTTGCTCCTCCGTTAGACAATCAAGAAGGTTCTTTGGTTACAGTTGAGAATCCCACTCCTTAAATTGCATCTATGTCAATAACCCCTCTCGAACCACTTTTGCTTCATTTAAACTCCCTTGGGAACATTATAGACGAAGAGGTCCCATAGTTACCTGAGAAAGCATTTACCGAAACATATATGGGATCCACAGAACAAATCTTTGGTTCTGAGTATAGGACTCTTATTTGTCCTACCATTGCAGTAGATACAAATCCCACACTTGCTCATTCTATATGGAGGACTTCATCAGGATGCGATCTTTATAAGAATTTTGAATCCTTTCAACAACCCTTTAATCCTCATGACCCTCCTATTGAAACTGGGCCATCCAGTCAAACTATGAATCACCAAATCGATCAGGTCATTAGCCCTACTATTACATCAGTACAAGTCCATCCTAATGCTAGAATCATAACATCTACTCATTCCCAAGGCACTTCAATCCTTTCCCCCACATTTACAAACTTTCACTCTGCAGCCCCACATGTTCTGCATGATCCTACTGGGACATCTTTGCACCAGAGAATGCAGACACTTTCTAGCCAAATACAACCAACTGGAGGGAAACCACCATCTAGCAGACCTATCCCTCCTGGAATACCACCATCCTATGGTGGGCCTACCTCTCTTGGGGGACAACCCCATTTTTATGTTACTCTAGGAGGGCAACCTCCCTTTTCCAGTCATACCCCAGTTGTTAATCCACCGCTGGCAGGGGGGCAACATTTGTTTGCTAGAAACGCTTCACAATCCTAGGGAGTATCTTTGGGAGGCACATTTACCCAACCCCACATTGGGGGGCACTCATATCATAACCCACAAGGAGGAGTATCAAATCCTATTCCTTTTGGACCATCTTATGGACAACCTTATCTGGGTGACATCCCAAACACCACCTGGACTCCTCAAGGACAACAACCTTATCCTCCCCATGGGCCTAATGTGTATATGCCCTTAGGATCAACTCCTTACCCTCCTCAAGGGAACAATGTTTATCCTCCTTATGGGCAAGCAAATCACCCGGCTTATAATGCTCAGAACCCACCGGGTTATGCAAATGTTTCTTAGCCATCATTGAATCTTGTTTATCCTGGCTAGCAACAACCATATGTAGGAGGACCTACTGGTTACAATTATCCACCTAACCCATTTTATGGTCCTACTGGTGTTCCTATGCCACACCAGTATCATCCACAAATTAACCAACAACTACCTTCCCTTGCGACTCTGGATCTCCCAGACTTGTCTCGGTTAACCAATGATCATATTTTTCATTCTCCGGTTTGGCCAATTATTCCAGCTAAACTTCCTTATGATATTCCAAAATATTTTGGAAAACATGGAGAAGATCCAAATAACCATGTGATGACTTTCCATTTGCGGTTTTCATCAAACTCCCTCATGGATGCTTCTATATGTTTGTGTCTTTTCCAACGAACACTTATGAGCTCTGCAACAAAGTGGTATATTGAACTACCATGTGCTTCTTTTCATGATTTCAACTCCCTTTCCATGTCTTTCCTCACACACTTTCAACTACCTATTCGCTACGAGATGGGTACTGAACTCTTAACCTCCCTTCGTCAAACTAACTCCATGCATATCTCTGACCATATTCATGAGTGGAGACGACAATGAAGGATGATCAAAGAAATCATTACTGACCTATTATTGGTGAAATGGTTTACTAAATCACTTTTACCCCTGATCGCTCTTGATGTCTCTATGGGTGGCACGGTCACCAAGGAAGAAACCATTGCTCAGTCTTAGTACTTAGATTTAGTTTATTCACAATCGGGTACTTTTTATGAGTTGCTTCTGAATGATGCTCGAGCTAATGCCGAACCATCCAAGCCGTCATCCTCATCTCATGCAAATGGTGTTATCAGTTCTGTCAAAACTCAATATACTTCCCAGTCGAACACACTCTCCTCTACCTGCCCCCAAACTCATATATCTAAGGTGAATGCAGTTCAATCTGCCCCTTCACAACAATCTGGAGGTAAAAAGAAAACAAAAAATAAATCAAAAAATACTAATAGGAATGAACAACCAAAAAATCAAGCTCAAACACCTGCTACCGAAAAGAAACAACAACGGAAGCTGAAATTCCCGTGTATCATTTGAGGTGATGATCACTACACTCGAGACTTTCCATATTGCAATGAAGTGGCCAAAATTTTCCATGGAAATTCACAACCTGTTGTGCTTACTCAGTCTTTTCCATAGAAACAATCCATGGTTCCTCAAACCCCCTCTCCAGGGGGAATTTCTAGCCATCCTGATGATGAGGCCTTGACAAGTGCCCATATTTATATGTTTAATGGGATTAATTTGACCACTCTCTCTAATACATACGACACAGTAGTTAACCCTGACAAAGGAAAAGTCACTAACGGTATCGGTACTTTACCGGATCCATCATTGTCCTCCATTAGTCCTCCATCAGTTAATCCTTTGTTGGGACCACTTCAGATTGAGAAACCTACGTTCGGCTCTATCTTACGCCCTCCTAAGAGCACTATCCATAAATCTACCTTTAAGCCTAGTTCATGTTCCGCCCAGAACTACAACATTGTTGAATATTTGGCTCAAGCACCATGTGTTATGTCTGCGTTAGAAGTTCTACAACACTACCCCAGTCAACGTAGAACTCTATTGGCTGCTATTGGCATTGTTGATCATGAGTTGTCTAACAATATCATGTTTAACCTGGACAATTATACATCTCGACTCTCTAACCAACTTAATTTCCAAATTGATGTTGTTGTTCACAATCAACAAATTTACCGAACCATCTTCGATGAGGGAACCTCTACTTGTGTCATGTCTTTAGCATGTTGGAAAAGTTTAAAATCACCTGCACTTACAAAATCCCCAACGATGTTATGCGCATTCGATGGGTGAGGTTTTCATCCCCATGGGATTTTACAGTCCCCGCCTGTCCAGTTGGGTGGAAAAACTGTCACTGTTGATGTAGAGGTGGTCGATGGTCCCCTTGATTACAATTTATTACTTGGAATAAGTTGGTTTTATGCCATGACTTTCATTGCCTCGTCAGTGTTTCGATGTGTAGAATTTCCTTATCAGGGAAAAATTTTCACTGTCGATCAGTTAGATTTCTGTACACCCGACGCTCACGCTCCTGCTACCAACAATATTCCATTCTTGGGAGATCACAAGATCACATATGAAAGCATTGGTGTTGGCTTGCTGAAATATTCTAGCCTTATGGGTACCTTCTCTACACTACTTCCACCGACTACACATCACATTTCCACCGTTGATATGATTTCGACCATGGCTTATCAATCTTTGGAACCATCTGACCCTTGGATTGTACCTAGTCCCTTGGAATTCGATGCACTAGGTGAAACCATGCCACTTAGTCCAGCCAAAACATCATACGTTTATATCCAATCTACTTCTCCCTTTTCGGATGACCAACATCTATTGGCACCCGATAGTTATTCGATGCCATCATGGTTAAATTCCTTGTCATCGACGATTGACTACATTTCCCCAATTTTTCCCTCTGATGAATCTATTAGGGAAATGTTGAGTGTTGAATAGATACCTCGAGATGACAACCATCAGCAATCCTGTTTTCTTCCCCCTCATGAATAAATTCAGGAAGACATACACTCTATCTCCCCTCCTGATGTTGATTTTCCATCGTCTCCCATCCATTCAACTTTCGATGATTTGGATCCAGTAGTTGACATGGTGATATATTCGGTAGGTCTATTGGAGCCTGATCTCCTTACCCCTATCGTGGCCCTCGACATGTATTCATTCTAGAGTGATTTTCTTCCATCCAGTGAAGATCTCTTGGAAGCCA
Source organism: Picea sitchensis (assembly GCA_010110895.2). Lineage (NCBI taxonomy): Eukaryota > Viridiplantae > Streptophyta > Pinopsida > Pinales > Pinaceae > Picea > Picea sitchensis. The sequence goes on along the minus strand of SNQJ01S0017655.1, from coordinate 46,264 downwards.
TGACCGAGTTTTGTCCCTTGACATGGTGTCCTTCTAGAGCGTTATTCTCTTAGACTCCATGATTGAGGAGAGTCCACGAGCACAATTTATTTTCTCTGTGGAAAGCTCGTTAAAAAATGAAATAGGGGTCATGAGCATAGTTTATCCTCTCTATAGAAAGCTCGTTAAAAAATGAAACATAAGCTACAAGCACAGTTTCTTTTCTTTGTGGCAAGATCACTAAAAAATGGAACAGAGGTCACAAGCATAGTTTGTCTTCTCTGTAGAAAGCTCTTTAAAAAATGAAACATAAGCTTTGAGCATAGTTTTTCTCTCTGTAGCAAACTCGTTAAAAAATGAAACAACAATTAGGGGATTGAACCCGAAGCCTTGAGCATAGTTCTTTTCCTGTGTCAAGCTCGTTAAAAAATAAAATAGTCACCTTTCTTGTCAAGTCGAGTCTTTCATTAGGTCTCATATTTGAACCTTCATTTCATCCACCCTTATCCTTTTTCTCCATCTAGTAGAGAAATTGGTGACAAACTCAAAGTTCGTGAATGAATTGAAGTTTGAGGGGCATGTCTCTAGCCTTTGATGATCATTCTAGAGTTAAGCCACTTGATTTCAAGATGGGGGCATACTGATCTTAGTGTTTTTTCTTTCTCATGCCGTAGATACATGAGAATGCAGCATGGTAAAATTTTATCTCTTTTTCAGACCCACACGGATATACGAAAAAGGAACCCCTTAGAGTCGTCTTTAAGCTCTTTTCAGACTCTCTAAACATGAAAAGAGTGTCGAGTGATCTTGCTTCCTTTCCCACTCGTTAAAAGGTTTGAAAGGGCATATTTTGAGTGATATTTATCTCTTTTTCGGCCTCGAAAGACTAACATTACGAAAAAGGACAACATTGGAGTCGTCTTTAAGTTGTTTTCAGACTCTCTAAATATGAAAAACCATTGAGTTTACCTTCTCTGGACTCGTTAAACAATTACACATTGAAGGGATAATATGAGACTGAACCCTTATTTCTTCCAGTTCACTGAACAAAGGAAGAGGGAATTATCAAAGGTGAGTCATATCGATCATGTGTTACCCTCCTTGAGCTGATTAATTTAAAAAGAGGTACTCATCTATCTGGATGGGAGAAAAATTGAAAGAAGCAAGCCAAGCAGTTTTTGAGAACACTACCAGTAACTCTTATGGTCGCCCTTGAACATGGCACTTTGTATTTGGATACATTTTAATCCACTGAACCTATGAACTAAGCCAATCCTCTGAGTTTATTTTAATCCTTTGGGTCACCTAACAAAAGTCACATCATCCACTGCATCATCGTGTTTTGGTCCATGTCAAGTTTTCTTCTGTTGTGCCTCAGTGTTCAAGGGAAGTATCTGCCTCGAGAGTTAGCCATCACAAATATCCTATTTCAATACTCGTTTCAGTCCATGTTCATTTGATCTACCAATTACATATCTATGTCAGTTTCATGTCATTGATGGGGGATACATCAAGGCCCTCCCTCGATGAGTCTGTTCCTGTCGACTTCAACACATTATCCAGGAGCTAGACTTAGAAACCAGTTAGTACCTTGGGACTTGCATGCCTCAATGGTAGGCCTCCTCATATCCAACAGTGGGTTTACATCATTGACCTCTAATTGGATGATTCCACGGATGTTCGAATTCATCTCATATATTCACATTCATCGGAATGTACTAGAATACCTTGGGAATCATTGACATCAATGGTGATTTCCCTCGCGCTTGTTAACGATTTACATCATTAAACAGTAATCAAGTGGTTTCTACCATGTTTGACATCAAAACATATATTCACATGGTTAGATTTGTACTACATTGGGATCGGTAAGAATACCCTGGGTTGAGTCATCACTCTTATGTATACTTTTCCCAGGTTGCGAAGGAGTTCTTTTGAACTATGACACATGTATTGTTACATAGCTCTACTTTGTATTAGTCATGGCTGTGTCTTGTCATCTCATAGATCCACTATGTATTATTTGTGGCTACGATCAGTTTAGGTCATAGGAGTATAGATCCGCATTATATCTTCAGGGGCTATACCTTTTTGTCAATGTAATTATGGATCCACAGTGTATTTTATGGTGGACATACCTAAAATTGTTTTATCACTCAAGCATAGGTATGTCTGCCTTGGGTTTGAAATATGCCATAATATTTGTTTGATGGTTGTGTTCAACTCTTTCCATCCTCTTTATATCCATACCCTTGGTCAAAAAAGTCTACAAAGTACTTCATTCATCATCATCTTCTGACTTCGCACTTTGGGGGGAAACCCATTACACATCAAAATTACTCACTTCAATAGTGTCACAAGTGTCGTCATTACAAGTGTTGTAAGTGTTGCATCTTGTCCACAAGTGTTTAATATTGACCACAAGTGTCACAAGTATCACAAGTGTCACAAACATCATACTGCCATCTTCCCTATTTTGAGCCTCTAACGACATCACAAGGACACTTAAGACACCTCAAAGACTAGTTTTGAAGAAGAAAAATTAGTTGACAAGGAGTACAAACCGTTTTCCACTAAAATAGCCACTAAAACATAAATTTTGGGAGGGAGAACTCCTCTACCCACTTTCAGGGAGTTTCAGTGCTCCCTGGGCCTCTTTGGGGGAGTGTTCAAATGCTCTATGGGACCTTTTGGGGGAGCACTACATTTTCTGAGCTGATTTTTGGTTTGTTAGAGGAAATCAAAGGACAATTCCCTCAATATCTAAAGGCAGTTGGGCTCGAATCTTGGGTGAAGGAAATATATTAGGGAAGATCCTCAACTAAAGGAGAGAAATCCTCAACTTATCCCAAAGATCTCTCAAGTGGTTGGGCCTCTCCAAGGTTATAATACTAGGCCTCCTCATGGTGAAATAGGAGAAGAGACTAGAGATTGATACAAAACTTATGATCCTATAAGTGGTATTAACAGAGAGGATATGGAGATTGAGACTTATGATCTGATAAGTGAGATTCCATCAAAGAAATCAATGTAGATTACTTGAGCAAAGGGGTTGGACAAGGAGAACTGGAAGAAGTTGTTGCACCTTCATCAAAGAATTGTAAGTACTTTTACTTGTTCTTATCAATATATCAATTATTGTCTTGTTTCTTTCAAACTTATGCTTGTTCCACATGAGTTTGTCTTTAGTAGATAGATCTATATTTGATCTAATATCAGTAGAATAGGAATTCCATTGTATCTTTGTTTTTTCTACATGATCTATTGAGGAGTTCAGGATTGGAGTTCAGCTTGGACTTTGCGAGGACAAACGTCATTAATAAGGTACATATATTTCTTCTTCTCCTTCATATATTAGCTCGATTAGATATAAAAGGATGCCAGTGTCCATGCCAATCAATTTTTTGTCTTGGCCTTAGGAGTCTAGAGACCATGAGGGAATCCTCTTGTCTGTAGAAGGATTCACTTGTAACATAAATTGGCGACTCCACTAGGGACGAGCTATGATTTCTGTCTCCTTTTCTAGATCTTGTTTTGGCCCTTTTCCAACTAATTTGACCTTATCCATATTGTTTTTGATTCTTAGATCTGATTGATTGCCTCTTTCTTTCATCTTATTCACCCTGATTGACTGAGTCTGTTCAAAAATTTGGTTTTCTGAGATTTTTTCCGAGTTTTGAGAGCAGAGCGCTCCCCCTCCCTTGCTATCAGTGTGCAAAAACTCCCTATTAGCCTCACACAAAGCATTGGAACGCTCTAGTGCCCCTTACACCAGAGTGCTACCCCCTTTCTATGAGAAATTATCCATATTTTCCATCTTCTGAAGTTGTTTCTTTATTTTGGTTTTGAATCAGGAGTTTCATCCTCTTAGCTCATCTTGGTATTGGCTTTCAACACCTTGTTTTCTAAGAATTAATCCTCTTTTGTTTGGGAATTTGACATTTTCTTTCCTTGCCTTGAAGTCACTCTTTGTCTTTGTTGACCTAGAGTTAACTTGCTATTTTCTTCTCATTTATCTGACTGAGTGAAATCTTTTGTGAGGAAATCCAAAGGTCTGTGAACCTTTCCATTTGATATTTGAGGTCAGTTTTCCAACATTTCTTTTTTGTTTGAGGGTTTTGGTTCTTCTTTGCAAATTTGGTTATCTTTTTCCTCCGTGTTTATTCACAATGAGAGTATATTTTTGTTTGTGTGAGGTTTGCTTCTAATTGTTTAATCCTAAAGTCTGATTGACATTAGAAGTCTTACATATAATTATCATTCACATATAAGCAAAATGACATATTTTAGTGATTGGTTTGGATATTAGAAGGCATTTCTGAATTTGTTTTAGCTTTACATTGGATTTGATTGAGAAACAATTGTATGAGGATGTTGCATCCCATTATTTGATAATGAAAATAACTTTCTCTCTTTCCCTTAAACAGCCATTCATCGAAATAAAATACTTCTTATCATTTTCTTGTTCATTTTTTGGGAATTGACTCATAATACCATTAGATTCATTTTCATACACCCTTGAGTAGAGAACAACTGAAAAATTATTGCTAATTAAAATTTATCTAGACCATTTTGTTTTTAGGATCTTCCACCAAAATTAGACTAGGATTAGCACTTCGGATTAGACTGTGAGTACAACTCTCCAAAGTTTAAAAAAAAAAACATTATCATATTGTGATAGGAAGAGAAAATCCAATTGTAATATAGGCTTTCTCAGATCCCCCTCTCACACAGGGGTTACGCATGAGGTTGCATTCAAGAGAATTACAGATATTATCCCTCCGTGGTTCAAGTTTTTGTGGTGCCTAGATCGTATATTGGGGGTCACTTGAGGGTATACCCCCTATTATGTGTGGGAGCCTCTCAAGTTGATTTTGGACTTGTTATCCTACCCACATTCGGATCAGAATACCGACTGTACCTACCTAGGGGTTGACTGCGAGTTGGTGTCCTTAGTTTCCATAATATTTAGGTACTTATAGGAGGTGAAGGTGAAGGGAAGTCTCACTGTACCTGGAACGGACATTGGTCAAACTCACTCGGGCTCCTTGGAGGGTAAATCCACAATTACTATGTGGAGGCTTGCACCAAGGTGAAAGTATGTTAAGCAGGTCGTCATTGTAACTGTTCCACCATATCCTAGCCCATTCTTCACTTGATCAAGTGATGTTGGATTTCATCACCAACTAGTATAGTCATCAAGAGAAGGTTTTGTTTGCTTGGTTTTGATTCCTATATTTTATTAGCGTGTGTTGTTTCTTTTCATTAGTTGGCCCTAGATTTTCAACGTGTGTTGCTATTCTCCAAAATTGATCCTATAGATGATAAAGGTCTTCGTCGATCGCATTGGATGGAAGGGATTCCCCCGGAAGGTTACTGACCCTTACCTCCTAACCCTCCAGAAGACAACTATCATGGAGAGGTAGAAAATCAATCTGACGTTGGGAGAGTTGTTGATCCTTCATTAGACAATCAAGAAGGTTCTTTGGTTACAGTTCAAAATCCCACTCCTCGCACTGCATCTGTGTTGGTAACCCCTCTCGAGCCACTTTTGCTTCGTTTAGAATCCCTTGGGAACGTTATAGATGAAGAGGTCCTAGAGTTACCTAAGAAAGCATTTACCGGAACATATATGGGATCCATAGAACCAATATTTGGTGATGAGTATAGGACTCATGTTCGTCCTACCACTACAGTAGATACAAATCCCACACCTGATCGTTTTGTATGGAGGACTTCATCAGGACGGGATCTCTATGAGAATTTTGAATCCTTTCGACAACCCTTTAAACCTCATGACCCTCCTGTTGAAACTAGGTCATCCGATCAAAATGTGAATCACCCCATCGATCAGGTCATTAACCCTAATTTTACATCAACACAATTCCATCCTTATTCTGGAATCTGCACGATCCTGCTGGGACATATTTGCACCATAGAATGTAGACCCTTGCTAGCCAAATACAACTGACTAGAGGGAAACCACTATCTAATGGACCTATCCCTCCTGGAAGAACACCATCCTATGGCGGGCCTACCCCTCCTTGGGGACAACCCCCTTTTTATGTTAATCCAGGAGAGAAACCTCCCTTTTCCAGTCATACCGTGGTCGTTAATCCACCACTGGTAGGGGGGAAACCTTTGTTTGCTTGAAACCCTTCATAATCCTGGGGAGTATCTTCAGTAGGCACATTTACCCAACCCCACATTGGGGGGAACTCATATCATAACCCACAAGGAGGAGTATCAAATCCTATTCCTTCTAGACTATCTTATGGACAACCTTATCTGGGCAGAATCCCAAACACCACTTGGAGTCCTCAAGGACAACAATCTTATCCTCCCCATGGGCTTAATGTGTATCCACCTATGGTATCTACTCCTTACCGTCCTCAAGGGAATAATGTTTATCCTCCTTATGGGCAAACAAATCACCCAACTTATAATGCTCAGAACCCACCGAGTTATTCAAATGTTTCTCACCCATCACTGAATATTGTTTATCCTGGTCAGTAACAACCATATGTAGGAGGAACTACTGGTTACAATTATCCACCTAAGCTAGTTTATGGTCCTACTGGTGTTACTATGCCACACTAGTATCATCCACAAATTAACCGACATCTACCTTTCCTTGTGACTCTGGATCTGCCAGACTTGTCTTGATCAACCAATGATCCTATTTGTCATTCACCGGTTTGGCCAGTTATTCAAGATAAAATTCCTTCCGATATTCCAAAATTTGAAGGAAAACCTGGAGAAGATCCAAATAACCATGTGATGACTTTACATTTATGGTTTTCATCAAACTCCCTCGTGGATGATTCTATATGTTTGCGTCTTTTCCAGTGAACACTTACGGGCTCTGTAGAAAAGTGGTATATTGAACTACCACATGCTTCTTTTCATGATTTCAACTCCCTTTCCATGTATTTACTCATGCACTTACACTACTTCATACCTTACAAATACTTGCATGAATCCTTTTGAAGTGTTATATGGACAAAATCCACCTTCAGTTCTCTCATATTTTCTAGGTGTCTCGAAGGTCCAGGAAGTTGACGAAATGCTTACAGTTCAAGAGGATATTCTCTGTACCTTCAAAGAGAATTTGGTCATGGCCCAAAATCACATGAAGCAACAAGTAGATCAAGGTCGCTCTGAACGTCAATTTGTAGAATAGGATCAAGTGTTTCTTAGACTATAACCTTACAAGAAAAATTCCCTCAAGGATGACCAGTGTTAGAAACTGGCTACCAAATTTTATGGTCCTTATACAGTTCTCAAGTGTGTGGGATAGGTGACCTATCAGTTATCTTTTACCAGTCATTCAAAGATCCATCCTATTTTACATGTTTCCTGCTTAAAGAAGGTGATTGGAACTAAGTTCCAAACTCAAACCACCCTTCTCTAGTTGAACGAAGAAGGATCCATTTGGCTACAACCACAAGTAGTTTTGGACCAACGGTAGCATCGTCTATGCCAGCACACCATCAAGGAAGTGTTAGTTCAGTATAACGATACAAATCCAACAGATAGCATTTGGGAACCAACTACCATTCTGCATCAATTTCCCCATCTGAATCCTTGAGGACAAGGTTGTTTTTAAGGGGGAGGGAATGTTAGGGACCTAACCCCTCACATAGGTAGAATAATATATTTCCATGTAATAAAGGTCAATATTAATAAGACCTAACAATAAGAAAGAATAATTCTAATGTAAGAAGACCTAATACAAGTTTCCACTTCTAGAAGGATATTCCTCTAGATGGTTCTTTTGATAGACATATTTAGTATAAATAGGATTCGACGGTATGATAATTTTTGTCTTGGATATTATTTTAATAGAGCTCTTCTCTGCTGGATGTTTCCCGCTCAAAGAGGTAAGTGAACATTTCTCTCAGTAATCGAAGTGCTCTTTTTGGTGTTCTTCTAGTATAATTTTGGTATTATTGTGGTGTTGCTATGATTATATTGTTGTTCATCTTCCATTTAAATCTATTCATTTATCTTATGCATACTTTTTTATATATGGAATATTACAGTGAACCACTTTTGATGGCGGTCATTTTACAATTTTCCTTATGTCTGCATGAACTACAGAGGATTATGATCAGTGTGGATGATTGTCTCCTTCCCGAGAATTTAATTCCTCCACTGGAAATAGGCTTGTACAATTGAGTACATTTATTTGGTGTAAGTGGGGTACTTATAGACATTATCTGATAGCATCTCAATATGATAGGCCATGGGATTTGCATGTTGAGTGAGAAATTTTCCCACCACATAGTTTGAAGAATATTTGTATTCTTCCACAAACTTATCCACTTGCTTATGTTGCATGGAGAAACCTTTCATTGAGTCCATGGATGTGGTTGCAACCTTCTTCTCACTTTGAGCGCAAATCATGAAGAAGAAAAACTTCTCGGTATGAGAGATGACCTTCCTACATTGCTTGGAAGAGATCAAGGAAATGGCAGTAGGTGGGGCTACCTCAGGTATCCTGTACAATTTCCTGTCCAGTGTAGTAATAACATTGTGAGGCCTAGACTCATATACAACATGATGTCTCCATAAATAAGGTTGGCCCAAAATAACATCACAAAATTCAAGAGAGGTGACATCACACAATACCTCATATTTGAAGGGCTTGATGCCATAGGGTAGGAATATATATTGGCTGATGCGGAGATCACTCCCTTGGAGGACCCTCTGATGGTCTATGACTATGTGTGTGGTGTTCTCAGTAGATCCAACTGCTTGACAACCTCTAGTGAGATGAGGTTCTTCTAGCTACCTCTATCAACGATGAAGTGTAGTGGAGTACCATTCACCCACATCTGTGAATAAAATATGCACTCACCTTCCTATGGTTCATTAGGTTCACTGGGCACTAGGTTCACTGTCAATTATTTATCTCCCTTTTTATGGTTCTGACTCAAAGTTGAAGATTGTTTTTGATTGAGAGGATTTCACCTCGGCCACCAGTGACTACTTTGACTGGCATTCAACGGTGTCATTTCCAAGGATCTTATGGCACTCACACCACTTCGAGTGCCTTTCTTTTTCTTCCCATTTTCCTTCTTCGTTTGAATTTTAGACTGGTTGTCTCTAGGGTTTCCATCCTTGATATGCCCTTTGTTCTATGGTTTGGGGTCACCTTTTCCCTGCTTCTACTGTGAGGGGTTCACATACCCAAACTATCGTGTATTTTGTTTAATATTTTTCTCGATTTTGACATCATATCAATAGGCCACTTCCAGGGATGAGATGTCCAAAAACTCCATTTATGTATGGATGTATCTATGTAGACCACTATGGTACTTGAGAACCAAATGTTGCACAAGGTATTGAAGACATTGGTGAACTCTAGCACTGTTTGGTGCCTTTCCCGCTGAAGTGTGGGCCATCTTGTATATAATTTGTCATAACTTCCAACCAGTTATTATTGTTCCTTAATAACATCCTTGAAAGAAACCCAAGTGGGTGCAACTACAAATAATGTAGATGCATCTATTTCATTTTTCTCACAGAAAGTATCCCACCAATATTTGACATGGGGGATGGCCTTAAGGAGAAAAAATGTAATCTTTTCTCTATCAGAAAATTTATGAACAGAAAAATACCCTTATAGAATGTTTATCCATTTGGCTACAACATATACATCTATTTGACCTTCAAATATAGATATATCAAAATTTATCTATACCTTGAAGGGGGTGGCGCCTCTTCTTGACGAAGATGCATCGTCTGTTGCAAGTTGTCGAAGGATTTGCGCAAAATTATCCATAATATAGTTCCTATATCGCATGAGGGATTCCTCGAGCAACAATTTAAATGGATATCCTACCCCATAATCCCTCTTTTATTCCCCCATGGGAATTCATTGGGTACAACGAGGCTCATCTTGCAAAGGATCAACTGGTTCGTGTCCCAACTGCTTATATCCTGACCTCGTTGGGGACATGCACAGAGAAACTAATGAAGAGAAAACCACTATGATACCAATGATACAAATTTATGAGAGGAATGAAATGAAAAATAGATCTATAACATTAACACCGATATACAGAGATATAGTGAAACTTAACTTCTATTCAATAAAGAAATCTATTGAAACTGTAAAATGCAGAATGAAACAATCTTGCTCAAATGGTGGTAGCTAGTCTATGAGAAGCGATGTGGCGTCTATGTGCATTTGTCTAAGAAAATTACAATGAGGCATCTAGGCATTTTTAGCATCAATAATAAATCATAAAATCCCAGACATCCAAAAACCTAACCCTAGGAGATGAAGTGCCAAAAGTCATGTGGGCCCCGATGGGGTAAGTTGGTACATAAATTTCCTGGGGTAGTAACTTTTTCATATGATCTACATTTTAGCTGCACGTTATCTTGTTGTAAAGGTATATCCGAGGAATACACATATTTTCATCACAATCTGAATCTATCTATAGTGTGATTGTTGTGATCCCAAAAAACGTTGTTTAGGGCCTCAAAATGACCCTGTAAGATTAAAACCTCAAAGGATAGAAAACAAATTGCCAAGATGAAAAATGTATGTGAGCTAGTTGGAAGAGGTGGGTGGCCATTGATATGTACCTTGATCATGTCAAGTTTAGTTCAAGGTAATTTTTTGCCTTACAATTCCTTTTCTTATAATATACCTCTCTTGCTAGTGTGCAAGAGTGTGGGAAGGAGATAGAGGAAGACACATAGGGGAGGTAGAGAGCGGGTGTGTTAGAGTGTGGGAGGGATAGAGAGGTAGAGAGTGAGCTTTTTAAATTGTGGGATGGAGACAAAGGAAGACATATAGGGGGGATATAATGTGTGTGTGCTAGACTATGGTAGGGAGAGATAAGTAGACAAAGAGTGAGTGTGTTAGAGTGTTGGAGGGATGGATAGGAAGACATAGAGGAGAGATAGAAAGTGTGTGTGTGAGAGTGTGGGAGGGAGAGACAGGAATAAAAAGTGGTGAGGTAGAGAGTGAGTTTATTAGAGTGTGGGAGGGAGAAATAGGAAGACATAGAGGGGAGATAGAAAGTATGTGTGAGAGAGTGTGGGAGGGAGTGAGAGCAAGGAATAAAAGGGTAGTAGAGAGAGTGTGTGAGAGTGTGAGAGGGAGAGGGAGGACAATAGAGAGGGGGATAGAGAGAGAGGTAAATGTAGGAGATAGGGGTATATGTAGGAGAGATATAGGTGAGATAGTGGGAGGGAGTGGGAGAGAGAGAGGGAGGAGAGGGGAGAGAGAGAGTATGTCAGAGTGTGATAGGGGAGAGAGATAGAAAAAGAGGAGGGAGAGAGAGAGAGAGCGTGTGAGAGGGAGGAATATGGAGACATAGAGGGGGGGAAGAGAGACAGATATAGTGAGA